>CM077267.1:1865000-2025000 GCA_039654775.1 Spinibarbus caldwelli
TATTAGTGAAACCATAGTTAACAGAGCCTGAAGACTAGACATGTTTCAAAGATCATAGACGTGTTTCAAAGAACTTGCTCATGTCTATTAGACACATGAAAAAAGAAATACCAGGTTCCCATTACTTCTTTTTCTTTGCACTGAGCAATTTACTTACAAAAACCTGTTTACATTTCCGCATGACAGGGCATCTCACTTCTTCTGAACATGCAAAATGTACATTTATTATTTATTATTACATTTGTTTGCCTCTCTGTGCCCACATACTGTATTTTGATGCAGTTAAATTCTCAATAAAACTGTTTTCATTGATATATTTTACGGTTTCTGTTGTCAGACAACGGAATGAATAAGAAATAGTGACTGAAGCGCGACCCATAGGACTAAATAACCAGCTCTCCCTTCCAAGATATTAATCTGCGCAAAAATCCTGATTTATAATCCAGCCATCGTCTGATAAAATCAAATAGGCTATACATAAGATAAAGACAATAGCTGTGCGGTGATTTCGGCTATACTTGCTAAATTAGAGAAGCCACACAATATCTGTTTTAACTGAAAGCGCTGTTCCTCTCATCCGTGCTCTGAACAGAGCAGACGAGGAGGGAGAGAGAAAGAGGTGTGCGCGCAGCAGGAAAGAGAGACCTCACACTCGCACGGCAGTTCCAGCGAGTCTCAGAAACTAAATAAGGTTTGGGCAAACCCTATAAAGATTGGTCGCTAGGTGCTTTTTGGGAAAAAATAAATAAATAAATAAATAAATAAATAAAAGGTTGCTAAAGTGGTCTGAAAAGTCACAAAGTTGGCAACACTGTCAGCATCTCCATTCATTTCCATTTCTCCAACTATAGTATACGGGTTGGGCCACGGGTCAAACAGAAAATGTGCGCTGCGTTAATCGCGCGTTGATAAAATTAGTGCCGTTAAAATGAATTTGCATTAACGCGTTATTAACGTATTAACGTTATTAACGTTAACTTTGACAGCACTACTGTGTTTACATTAATTCCCGCCCAAAAGGATTGTCTGCAGTGACCGCTTTACTATGCACATGTTAGACCCTCGGGTTTTAAATGGCCGCGCAATTAAAATTATTTATATAATTCTCGTCGAATGGCCTAGCCTACTATTTGCCAGCATGGACAACGGCTGTCATGGATGTTTTGCAGCACAAAATCTGACTGAACAGAAAAAGACCGGGAAATAACGGTAATTTTAATTTGTTAGGCTATTTTATCTACAGGTAGAATTCTTTAGTGAAATAAAGATTATATTTATTGAAATGAATTCGAATGAATTAACGAGAGAGAGAGAGAGCGAACGCATGCACCCACGTGCGAGCGAGTGAGTGATTGTGAAACATTGCAAACAAGCTTGTCTTTAATTACAAAAACTGTAAAGTTATCACCTCATTGCTGAGAAATATATGTAGCTTTTAGGTGTTGTATTTTCAAAATTCACAGGGCGGGGGTTGAAAACCAGCTCCTGAATGTGCAATTTCCATCTCAATAAAATGCGAGCGCATACAGCACGCCGGCATTAAAATGCCATTAATAATCTTTATGAGCAAACGTGTCGCCCTCGCATTGGGAGTTCTGTGGAGAATCGGGTGTGTTTAGACGTAGGTCGGATGTCCAGATATCAGATGTGTATCCGATTAAAATCCACTTTTGGAAGTGGCTCAGATCAGATGCCAAAAAATCGGATCTCGCGCGGGTTTTTGTGTTTACACGTGTGCAACAAATTCCGATCTGTGTCAGATGTGAGCGAAAGATCGGATTTTTTGTGCCAGTGTAAACGCAGCCAAAATGGCATCCATAATTTTCTGAAGACAGTCGGTTTCCTTCAGAAATACAGTGATATAAAAACACCCACACCGGGTTTCGATTTTGAAACGTGCATTCGTATTTCCGGAGGCGAGATTTATTTTAATGATATTCTAATGAGCCAATTTGTGATGTCACAAATACAGGAAAACAACTTTGTAGTCCAAACGAGCCGTTCGTTGTAGTTCTTGAAAAGGGATTTTTTAAAAACAAAATATCTCCCTTTGGAGTGGACTTTGAGATTTGTAACTTTGTAGATCTTTTTTATGCCCAAACATACACACTCCACACTGACTAAAATTCAAAAAGTGAAAAAGCATAATAGGACCCCTTTAATTGAGTTCGGCTGGAAGTTGAATTTTCAAACTTCAAGACATTTACATTTAGAGACCATATTGACATTCAATTAATTTCTTCAATTTTCTTTACTTGGTCTTTAAAAGGGTCTTAAATTCTTAAATTTACCTTTATAAAACCTGAATAATAAGTATATATTAATAAATAATGACAGAATTTAATTTGTGATGGACTGTTCCTTTAAGTTTGCATTAGTATTTCTTCTGAGATGAATCTGGAGGAATTTTTGTCCACTAAAACTGAACTGAAAACGCAAAGAAGTTTTAGTTTTTAATTAACGTTCTTGTTGGGGTTTAACTGGGCAAAAGTAGGTTAGGTGAAACTGTACTTTTTATGTGCATGACTTGTTTGACCTTAACAAACCTCATTAATATTTAATCTAGTTGTGAAGTGAGTAAACATGAAGTGAGTCACAGATTTGGCCTGTTTGGTGTGCTTTATTTATTTATTTATTTATTTTCAATATATTGTGCAAAGTTGCTTTCAAATAGCTTCATATGTATTATTTTTGTGTGCATTGTCTGTGGATTTGGTTGAACACTTATCGAATTGAGTATATACTAAAATATTTGTGCAATTGCGTTTATATCCTACATAGTGTACACTTCATTGCCACTAAATGAGAAGGGATACTTAAAGGAGGAAATTATGAATTGAAGGTTTTTTTTTTGTTTGTTTTTTAAATGGCACAAAATATTTGCCTTCCCTCTTCTATTTGGAATGTTTTCCCACACAAGTAAGAAAAAGTGCGGACAGTTTCCCATTGAATTGCTCCACAAGAGAGGACTGACCAACAAGAGTTTCTGCCAATGTCCATTTTTCAGCTCTCAAAGACCCAAAGCTCATTTACATGAAAAAACCCCTCTTCCAGCATATATAGAGAAAGCCCCCCATCCGTGTTTTCTATTGAGCACCTCAGTTTGAGAACGCAAATCACAGCCACTTAGAGCGTGATTTATTATTCACAAAGGCTTATTCAGGAACTCTTGAGACTGTAATTGCAATGATAAAGTTGTACAGTAACAGTAAACGCACAGTAACGGACAGTAATGTGGCTGTGAACGAATAGTACAGATTATGGACTAAGAAATGTGTTATTTGTTTAAGACAGATGCACTTTTGTTTATTGTATTTGCTGAATTTGGACGTGATGCCGCTAATATTTAATGGGTTTTCTTCTTCTAGTGTACAAGAGACACCATTTTCTGACAAGTAGCTATTTATAAAACCCCTTATGTCCTTCACATTTTGGAGTAAATGTTATGTATGCATGTTTTGGCTTCAAAACATCTGTGAAAAGACAAATCGTGTCTATAGACCATTTTCACGAAACACAAGCAGAACAAATTTCCATGTAAATCATACGTAAAACCATTTGTCCCAAATGGCATAATTGAAAGATTCACATATATTCATTCTGCTCGAGTTCCATTATTGTGCAGGAAATTGGTTATTGTATATTTGTGGAAATTTTGTGCTTCTTGTGTGGTAAATTTAGGAAGAATTGCTTGTGTAATATGTAAAAATCTGTTATTATTATGAATTAATGTAAATGATGTTTATCAGTCGTACTGTGTCTGTGTGAAATGTCAGACATGGTGTCTTTAAAATTACTTTATTTGTACATAAATGCACTTTTTGAAATGTGGTTGAATAGATGATATGATTGCTTAGATTATGGAAATGATATATACTTATGCATCTCTTGCATGGAAAATTTAAGAATTGGACAAATTACTTTTGTGTATTGATCATTTGGAAGTCGGTTTGGATAAAAGTATGAGTAAATGTAAAATGCACGTAATTATAATTATTAAATTATTTGATGTAATTCATAATTATAAAATTAAATGTGTAACTTAAATTTTAATTTCATAATAGGCTATACATTCTAAATTCCATTAAATAATTAAATGCCTGACACTGCAAATAATTAATTGTATGTAATATAATTATTACTTGCATATCATTATTAATAATTGGAAGAATTGCTTGTGTTGTTGTATTTGTCATTTAGAAGTCAGATTGGAGATTTATTTATTTATTTATAAATGTTAATTATATTTCAAAAATTACATGTTATAAATGATTCTTTTTAATATTATACATTCTAAATTACAAAATGTAATCATTTAAATAAATAAAAAAATAATTTGTTTCATTTTATTAAAAATAAATGTAATTAAATTAAATACAATTAATTATTTGGTTAATATTATACATTCTAAATTACAATTTAATAATTTAACTTAACTAAATGTCTGACATTACAAATAATTATTAATTATATACAATTATGTAATTATGCATTGCATACAATTATTAAACATGTTACATTGCACACAACAATTATTAAAGTTATTGTTTTTCAGCCTATATATGCATGCAATGTCAGATATCATGTCTTTTAAATTAGGCTTGTTTGTACATATCATTTTGCTCTTTATTTATTTATTTATTTATTTATTTATTTATTTATTTAATAATGGGTTTCCAGATGTTGGTAAAGATTTCAGTTGCACCTGTCAGTTTGTTTGTCCATCATAACTTTGCTTTAATGCACTGAACATGCATTTTCTATATGCTCCGTGATTAGGCTACCATATTGATCCGTTTATTGTATATCGGGTCATGTGACCTTCAGCCGTTTTGACCCATCTCTGCATCTCCAGCACCCCTTCTGCCCGGGGCTGCACTGCTTCCCCCCCATGAGAGCTTTTAAAGCCAGTCAAGGGAAGCAGCTGTACTGTGGGGCAGAAATCTGGCCAGCCACCATCAGCCACTGCACCAACACCGGCCTGGGTTGGCTGTTTTCTGATTGGCCGAGCCCTCGCCCATGTGACTCAGGGCTGGCTGGATGCTCTCTGGCAACTGACACAGTTGATGGGTTGCTGGGATGGAGGCTGTCACTGGTGCAGAATGGGGTAAGTCTCCGTTTAACGCCCTGATCTCTCGATGCAAACGTGCAGATGCGTCGTCTACAGTTCCGGCTATTCAGCGCGGAGGAAATAATAGCGCGTTTGTGTGGTACAGCAAGGCGGTGCCGATAAGCCTTTTGTTTTGATGGCTGGTTATTGAGAGGGTGTGGGGGGATGTGCATAGATTGGGATTCTGGCTTTATCGTCGGGACGCTTAAAAAGCCTCTTTTGTGCTGCGCGAGGACAGATGCGCGAGCAGGTTGATTATTTATAGCGATGGACCCGGATTCCACACTAAATGTAAGCAGCAATTGCTCCTGTCAAGATGGAGGGGCTGTTGCAAGAAAAGCCTTTTTTTCTGATTTAGCGAACAAAGCAGATGTGTAATGCTGGATTTGTTGGTGCAAAACACCATTTTGGCAGGTTAGATGGTGCATGTGAGACCGAGATGTTGTTGGTCACCGTGTCTTTGTGCGCGGAGGGAAGGGCATCTTGACTGCAGGGAATTTTAGCATCTTGCATTGCTGGTGATAAGGTGACTGCTTTAATGCATCATGAGCGTTGCATGCACAACACTGCACCTCTGGTGAATAAATGCATGCAAGGTAGACATTTGGAAAAGGGTTGCAATTGTGGAATAATGCGGACGTGTGAGGGTGCACACATTTATATTTTTGAAGAAAGTGTTGAAATATTAATGAGTCTTTCTTCTTTTCACTCCTCCTTGTTTCCTTTTGATTCTGTCTCTTACCTCGAGCCTTTTTGCTGAGTAGATGTCGACCATTTTGCTCTGTCTACATGCCAGAGAGAGGTTTTTAAATATATTATTAATTGCGTTTTCATGGCTCTTCGTTACAGTGGATTTAGAAACTATAAAATTGCGAAGCCACACTCAGCAAGATTTGTGAGCATAAAATGCATTGTTATATATATTAATTCCACCTTTAATGGTGTTTTATTACCTTTAAAAGTGAAAGCATTTGTTTATTCACAAAATGTGTGTCATCAGATGTGTGTCAGCAGATTTCTGTGGCAATCGGACTCATTCTGCCCTCATAACAGCCTGAAGAGTGTAACGGGCTGTTGGCATTAAATCATATGCATCCGTGCTGGTTAATTAGTCATGTTGCTTTATAATTGCAAGATCTTGATGTAATTGTGTGGATTTTGCAAACCAAACATTTTGGATCAAATTTTTCACATGCAAGTTCTAGATTTTGTCAGAATTGCCTGCATTTAATTGCCTTCAGAAATCTGACCAATCTGTAATAAACTAGCAAATAGGAATATCTACATTTTTTAAATAAATTTTAAACTGATGGCCGTGGATGCCCTGGAAACAGTGGCAGAATTCGTAGTGGAGTCACATTGATTGGACACAGCTGCAAATTAGTCCTGACACATTGACAGTCTGCTTGTAATGTAGGCTGTTGGTGTTAGTTAATGTAAAACCAGGTTAAACATAATCTGGTGAAAGTGGAATGGAAGGAATTCAGTTTATTGTGCATGTTGTGAAAGGGTCACAACATGCACAGTCACATTTTCATTTGACATTTTTGTCCTCTGCAATTTTTATTTTGGGAGAAACTATTTTTGATGGCAAATGCACAGTTGCATTGCTCATAAGTATTAAAGTTCAGTGTTTTTTCTTACACATGCAATACATTCTTTTTGCCATTACATGTTTTTGCTAGAATATCTGTATTTTGATAATGTTGCAGTATTTTACATCACAGGCCATTGTTATTCCTAATGCTGAGATATGTAGTAATTTGTTATTTTGGCAAAAAATAAAACTGTTTTTGAAGGCAAATGCGTTGCTCATTTGACAGTAAATATTAGAGTTCAATATGTGCATTGTCTTGCAGTTAGGGGTGTGCAGTGGAGCCATTATTTGTATCTGTATCTGTATCTGTATCTGTGACAATCTCAAAATTATTTGTATCTGTATTCGGATATATCCGTAAGTGGGTGTGGCTTAAACCGGAAGTTCGTCAAATTACATGAAAATACCATTTTAAGTGGAAATCTGTTCGATTCTTAGTTTTCATTTAAAGCTGCAGTTCGTAACTTTTTTTTGGTTAAAAATGATCCAAAATCAATATTTGAGAAAGTACATAACCAGCCAGTTTTCAAAACTATCGCCTTACTTTAGCCCGATTCACAAAGGTTAGCTTAATGTTTTCTAATTTGAGTGGCACGGGTAGGTTTCCGTGGGAAATTCGAGCATGGCACTGCGTCATTACGTCACATCTGTAAACATGAAGAAGTTTTCACGGCTACTAGGCTCTAGCACGTGAGGATCCTGCAGGTGGTGGATCATTTATAGCCTTTTCTCACAGCAGCTGGAATAATTAAATTTATCATTTTGATGGCGGATTGTAATCCAGAAAGGATTATGTGTTTATGAAACACATGTGAATGAAATTAAATTATATTCCAGTTTTAAATGTGGTTCTGATTACAGATAGCCAACGTGGGATTACACAAGTTTTTGTATTTTAAATAGAACCAGTTTGAAGGAAGATTAATTTGCTTTTTGGATTAAAAGAATTTCTTAATATGAAATTTGAATGGTATGACAATTAGATATTAGACTGTACAAAAATTGAAATCTACACGCTAATACTATACTCATAGTCACGCAATGCTGATGTTGTTAACATTAATAATTTGAGAACAAAGTATAGTAATAATACTTTGCAGTTAGATGTGATATGAGCTAACTGATCTTTAGATTTAATCACTGTTGGTAGCGCGATTTATTGTAATGCTTTTTTCCTCAGTTGGGCAGAACAAACGTGGCAGACTTGTTACTTACTTGTTAAGATGGCAAATTACGGTGAAAATTCTGATTTGGTCATATATTCCAAGACATTGGCAGTAAATATGCACACCGGTGCAGTGACTGACAACTACACATTCACCTCAAAACATTAGATTCATCCGCGCTGGAGCCGTGCCGGAACACCAGATCACAACCCCGCGCACTGAAGATAATTCCGCAAGAAACTGCAATTCCAGGTTTTCAAACATAGAGGGCGACAAAGAGGTAAAAGTTACGGACTGCAGCTTTAACAAATATGCCTTGTATAACTAAATAAAGTACTCTTTTTTATTATAATTATAACTTTGTAAATATCTTCTATTTAAAACTTTATCAAAAAAGAAAAATAACTTTATTCTTCTTATTTTCCAGTGAAACTTTGTGTACAAATTTGTCAAGAGACAAGTATCCACAATCTTAAATAAGAGCACTAGTAGAAAAAAAGAAATGGAAAGAAAGTGTTCAGTAGCCTACTCATAGCAGATTGACTATAAAGCTCGCTTGAACTTTAAGTAACTTAGAGATCATGTGTTTTGCGGGAGTCTGTGATCATTTATGAGTATTTTAGCAACAGAGCGCAACAAATCATTTGGACCCTCCAAAAGCCTTGATCAAACATTGCTTTTCTTCGTCTTGTATAATTAAATGTAATGCTATTCACGAAAAGGGCTAATGCAATGGGTTTTTACAGTTGGATTTCGAAAAGGTTTGAAGTTAGGACCGTTTTTAGGATATTTTTGTCGAGTTGATATAACTTCAGACAAAGCTCTGATTTCTGAGAGAAGCGCATAGACCCCAACGCGGCTATTGATTTGCGCTCATTTCATTCATATAGGCTATAGTTTACACTCATTCACTTCACACATCCAGGCCCATAGCCAGCTATGAGGTCCAGACCTCCGTAAATGTTTCATGTTCAAAAATAAAATTTGAAAACACATGAAAAATTATTTAAAATCATGTCGCTGAATAAATTCATGTGGCTGACTCGCAGCAGCTGCGAAACGCAGGAGTGAAGGAGCTTGGCGCAAGTGCAGCCTCCGCTCCGCTCCGCCATGTTGCCAGATCTAGTTATTATAAGCATTGCTGGACTTGTTTTAATGCTTAATGTAACAGCGTTAATAAAGTAATTAGGGCATTAATAAAGTGGGAAGATGATGGTTGAGGTTAGAGATTCTGTATCCTATTTGCAAAATACAAGATTTAAACTTATCTGCCCGGCACTGACAGGCTGCAATCAAAAAAGGAGCGCGCGAATAGTTTATTGCTGAGGAGACCACATTCGTTAGACAAACGCAATGATCGCGATGATATTATCTGTACAAAACTGTGTCAAACACTATCAAAGCAGTACTAGCCATTATTATTGCACAAAACTTAACCGCAGACCTCACTAGCTGTTCCATGCAAATATGATGTCTGCTGAATATTTTTTCTGTTATTCGGATAAATTCGTTATTCGTTTAGAAAGCCATTATCCGTGCCTTTCCGAATAAGGTATTCGGCTTCGGGCACATCCCTACTTGCAGTGCTTGAATGATTCCTCAAATAAAGTACAAGAGATGTGCATTTAATTTATTAAGTAATCAGACTCACTATTTTCACCTGCTGGACCAGAAAACAGACTCTTCAGAAAATGCTTAATTATTATAATTTTTTTTCTTCTGATTGCATGCATCATTGTGCAGCTATCTAGAGTCATGCTGAACAGGGTTTGCCGTTGATCTTTAACATGTCAGGGGTAATTTAGTGGCGATGTACTGATAGATTTTTCCACATGGTTGGTCAGGCCTTCACTTCAGGATGGAGATAAAAATAGTAACTTCATAACCGCAGCTCCACACTATTAATTCACGTCGCTTTGCCTCTCAGAACCGTTTGCTTGACTGGACTCACTGCATGGGTAAAAAATGGCCGGCGGGCATCAGCTCTGCCATCCATACACATAGACACGTGAGGCACGTGTGTTATTGTATTCTTCATGAGTGTCATGACCTGGTCATTGACTACATGATATACATGGTACAAATATCAGAGTTCAGAGGAAGATGCTCACTCATGATTGACTCTTGACACTGATGGGCTCTTACAGGCCAAACACGAGGAAACCCTCAGGCCAACCCTTCATACACGTATTAAGCATCATGTTTTGCACTTTATTCTTTTCACTGCATGTTTTATTTTGGATGCAAAATCTTCTCTCTCTATTTTTCTTTTCCCTTTTCCCTCTTTATGCTAGGAGGGAAAATATATATTATAAAATATATACTTTTATAAAAATATATTCTCAGAAACAGAATGAGCTTTTATTGCCAGGTATGTTTACATATACGAGGAATTTGTTTTCGTGACAGAAGCTTCCACAGTGCAACAGAATGACAGTTACAGAACAAAAACACCACAGATAATAAAAAGAAGAATTCTTTTCTAATATATTATTAAATATTATTTTTTATAGAAAGTATGTATGTATGCATATACATATGTGTATATGGCAATTATTTAGAACAGATCTGCAAAACTGCCAAACGTAGCATTGTAGCTTTAGTTCCGTGCACACTTTAATTATTTCTGCTTGACCAAAATCCAAATGAGCTATGGATATAATTGCACTATATATATATGAATCGGTTTTGTGAATAACAAAGAAAATACATATTGTATTGTGAACCATATACTGTTATATCACCATGTCACTGCTAATTCTGCAGTTATATTTGTAAACGTTAATCATTCTTTACTTTTATTGTTATTTCTCTTTTATGCATCTCTTGTGATTTTATTTTAAATATTTTTAAAAAGCACTTTGAATTACCATTGTGTATGAAATGTGCTATAAAAATAAACTTGCTTGCTAAAAACTTACCTTATATCTTTTATTAGTTATTTTGTCTCTGAACTTGAAGACTCTGAACTTTAATATACTGGTCAAATCAATGAATCTGCAAATATTTTACTTTTTTATATAACTTATATAAGTGTCATGGCCAATTAAATGAATAGTTCATCCAGAAATGAATATTATCAGCCTTATTTAGTTCCAACTCTGTATTCCTTTCTAATTGTCTTATATCAGAATTTTATGCATCTGTTGTCCATCCTGCTCTCTTTATTTTGGCATCGGCCGTATTAATCGAGCATGACTCTGAACCACACGTGATCGTTCCTCTGTTCTTGGATGTTGTAGGTCAAGAGATAGTCCAAGATGGCTGCAGCATCTTATGATCAGCTGCTGAAGCAAGTGGAGGCATTGAAGATGGAGAACTCCAACCTGAGACAAGAGCTCGAGGACAACTCCAACCACCTCACCAAACTGGAGACGGAGGCATCTAATATGAAGGTACAGCGTCCGTTTGTGTCATACAGCAGCCTAACTGTACTCTTGACAACATGAAATCAAAAACCAACTCTGTTTACCTACTGATCATGTTTTTCTTCCTGGTTCCTTTGTCTGTGAAAGTGACTGAGTAGACGAGTTTACCTGTTTGACATGATGAATGCATAAATGTAAATATAAGTGACCCTGACAACCTCTGTAGTACACTTGTTAGGTTTCAAGACAAGTAAAAGCTTTATAAAAAAAAAAAAATAAAAAAAAAAAGCACAAGGTGGAATTATTGATATATTTTATGTCGTTGAATAACACATGAAAAGATCTCGAGCTTGTGTTCACCACAAAAACATCAAAAAAATCCAGTGACTTCAAGATGATAGAACTGGAAGTGCTAAAATGCTTGCGTCAGGGTTTTGGCCTATAAAAATACACAAATAGTGTGTATAATTTATTGTGGCACATTATTCTGGAGAATGAGATCATTTTCATAATCTTTCATTGTGATGTAAGGAAAAAATAATATTGTCTTGAGAAAATTTGCTAGCCATAATTTTTATTTATTTATTTATTTTTTTACCAGCTGTGATACTGTGCATTATTTCATTAAAAAACAGGCAGAACAAATTGGGGGAAAAAAACACATTTAATTGCTATTATTATTGCTATTGCTATTGTTAATAATAATAGTAATAGTATTATTTATTTTATATACACGTTTAAAAAGTTAAAATAATTTTAATTTATATAATAATATTTAAATAATATTTATATAAAATAATATCTATAATGATATAATAATAAAAACGATTATTATTTTTATAAAAACCATATGATTAAAATACTAATTTATGGTTGTTGTTTTTTTTTCTTTGATTTCAAATGTTAAACCATAGAGCTTTTATTTTGCCTGGAAACTTCTCTTTCAAAATGTTTTCTGTTTTTTTATCAACAGATATTGAAATTATTCTCTCTACAAACATAAGATTTGGCGCATGTCGCATTTATTAAATGCACATTATAAAGTGCAATCTTTGCAATTTTGATAATCGCTCTAAACCATATCGCATTCTCAGGCATTGTTCGAATTATTAAAATTACCGGCCAACTGGCGAGTAACATTGTTTCATAGACTCACATTTGGCGCTTGACGAGTGTTCATTTTAGGCCCTGCCTACAACATTTTGAAGAAAGTGTGCTAATAAACTACAAGAAGAACAACTGTACAACTAAACTACAGTATATTTTCCTCCTATCTTTAGTCAGTTTGTTCAGCCTCAAAGGGTTTGTATTTAAACGCCTCAGCGCCTCATTTTGTCATCCAAACGCTGTACGGTTGGGCTCTCTTTTAATGTCGCAGACTTTCAAGACTAAAAATGTCATCCTCCGCCACTGATTTCCCACTAAGTACCCTTTCTTCTCGCAGCTCCTGACACCAAAGGCAGTATTCGCAGGCACTTCTTTGAGACGAGCTTTTGAAGTGGAAGCGACAGCCTGCTAGGTGGGCATTAAGAAATTGGATGTGACCTGGCAGTCTCGGGAGGGAAGACAAAAAAGGGTTTTTGAAAGAACTTAAGGCCCAAAATGAACGTGCTGAGACATTAGAAGTTGGCTAATGTGCAAGTTTTAGAGCGAGACTGTCAGCTTGGATTGCCTGGCTGATTTCAAGACAAGGTTCAGACGAGTTCAGGAGAAAGATATGTGGTTACATTTTGGGCTGAATTGTAGATCAGCTCGCTGAAAGGGGTCGCTGTCACATCTCGTGCTGTTTAACACGTGTGAAAGTCTCTTGGAGGGAATTTATGTCGCTCTGAAGATGTGAGATTGGTGTTGCTAAGGAGGAATCTTTGAAGCGGAAACAGATTTTCTCTCACTGTGTTCATACGTTGTGAAGTCCTTAAAGGGGAAGAGAGGCTTGTCTTGTTTGGTTCAGGATGTAACAGCAGTAAAGGTGTTTGTTTTAACTGTTAACAGATCAGAGTGATTGTTTTTGATGTTAAATAGCATCGAGTTTGCTGGATGCTTTGCCAAAACGCTCTCATTTGTTGTGAAGACACTCAAGGTCAACATGAAAGTGCATTTTACTTCCTTAATGTGCCATATTTCTGTTGTGAAAATGTAGGGTGAGACTTAATTATCTGCAGGGAATTGATTGGATCATGAACATGCTTCTGTTTCAAATGCATAGTCATAAATATATGCCATAACTAACGCTAAATATTGTTTTAACTGGCTGCTGTAGTAAGAGTAGCCTTAAAGGGATAGTCCACCCAAAAATGAAAATTCTGTCATTTACTCACCCTGTTCTAAACCTGTATGAGTTTCTTTCTTATGTTGATTAAGAAGAGATTTTGATAACCAAACAGTTGAATGTCCTCATTGACTTCCATAGTATTTTCAACATTCTTCAAAATATCTTCTTTTGTGTTCAGCAGATGAACAAAACTCATACAGGCTTGGAACAACTTACAATAATGCACAATAATGGATAAATTAAGAAAACATGCTGTTTTCTTTTATTTCAGCAGAATATCTCAATAGAGATTGCTAAACAGTGTTTTCAGTGTTTTACATAATGTAGTGAGTGAGTGCATGGTTGCCAGGTTGAGAAGATTAAGTAAACCTCTGTACAGAAAATGTATCGTTTATGAAAAAAGCTCTGATTGGGGGATTTAAGCTCTTAATATCTGGCAACCACTACTATTAACGCTTGTGGAGGCTTGTTAATGCAAGATATTGCAAATGCCAAATAAAAATTAAACGTGTTCAGATAAATAACCAGTGGGTAAATATCGCAGACGGTTATGCTTAATTAATCGAGAGAAGCACAAATTGTAAATACGATTCATTGTGTGGTCCTGAAACTTGATATCTGCCAAAAAGTGAAGTTCACAAGTTGAAATATTATGAAAATTTGCACTTTATTCTTTATTCTGTAGCAAATTAGCTCAAAAGGGAGATGTATATAAATAATTACAATTAATTATGATTAATTACAATTATTTATATCAGTTTTCAGTAGTAACTGTAGCAGAATGAAATTGGCATCAACTAATCTGTTCATCCTGCGAACATTCAGTGTAAGTTCATATCAACTCTAAGAAAGGATATTTTCGTGGCCACAGAAAATACTTTCCGAAGTATTAATGTATTAGAACATGTAGTAAGGATCAAAATCGTAAAGGGACATTATCTACAAGCAGATTCAGAAACTCATGTAATTTGTGCACAAGAGTTTTATAAACTAAACACTAACACAAACTAGTCTAACAGACAAACAAACATACATACACTCATACATGGGAAAGGGCAAATGAGACTTGATGGATGAAACCATCAGGAAAACCAGAGAATGTAGCTATGAAAAGAGTCAGTTAACAACCTGAATAAAACCATCAGCGCCGTTTATAACGGGGTCGATAGCTTATACTAAATCTCTGTTCGTTTAGTTAAATGTACGATACTTGCATTGCCTTGGTCGTTGACAAGTGTCCGGATGCAGTCTCGGATGAAAGTCTTGATGGTTTCAAGGTTTTGGACTCATGATCACGTTCTTCCGGGTTTGAAGAGTGATGAACTCCAAAGAAGTCCTGACTCGATGGTGATTGGGAGTTTCTTCCCAGGTGGAAAGTGAAGAAGAGCTAAGAGAGACATCAGCAGGGATCCGTGGATCTTTGGTTGAATGGAAACCAAACTTAGGGGTCCAGAAGAGTTCTAGCTCATCCTCCTCATCTTCTTAGGATCTAAAAGAACCGCAGACTGGGTTGTGTCGAGGCCTGCCACTTAGCAACCAGAAGTAGGGCTGGGCGATTATATCAAACGTGATATTCCATGATTAGCGCTAAATCTCCATCACCTGTTTTCAAATAAAGTGCCATTTAATACACAGAGCCGTAGATCACTGACAAGCTACGCAATATCGCATTCATTATCGAAGGCGATTCATCTGCAATTTGAACGCGATATTGCGTAGCTTGTCAGTGATCTATGGCTCTGTGTATTAAATGGCACTTTATTTGAAAACAGGTGATGGAGATTTAGCGCTAATCACGGAACCGGCTTTACTGACTAGATGCGCATGAATATCACATTTGATATATCGCCCAGTCCTAACCAGAAGATGGAGAGGGTATGGGAGATGAGTGAAGAGACTAAAAAGCAAGGCGGGTCACTGAAGTGAGGCCTTTTAAACCCTCTGGAGGTCACAGGACCTGGGGGGTCAAAGAACCAATGGTGACTTTCACTTTTGGAGGGAAAGTTTACGACTCTTTGTCTTAGACCGTGGTATTTTGCATATTATGATTCGACTGGGGTTGATGCAAAAACTACTAAAGAATCTTAGAACACTAATATGTTGAATTGGTATAAACATTTAATATACACTCTCAGTTAGATCATCCGAAGACGAATTCATAGAGACCAAACATGGTATAGTTAAGGTTTGGTGAACGAGTGGTTCTATCGTAAGCATGCATAAAACAGTATACAATACAAAGACAATATACGAGAACAGTAACAATATACACAATGACCCAGAAGGATATGTGTGTTCATTCAAAGAAAGGTTTTTCTATGAATGAATTAGGGAACAGTCCATTTTTATGGGCATTATGTGTCTTTCCTAAGGGGAAATGAAGTGTGAGTTACTCTGCCCGCATTGTTGTGTATCTAATTCGTCCAAATGCTACAGTTCTTTGTTCAGGAATGACAGCTAAGTAAATGTGATTCCTTTTGATTTCATGTTGACTTTTGCATGCATTAATTTAATGTCCAAAAAAGGACCTTGCTCTCCAGAATTCCTTGTTATCCCGACTCCAGATGTCTCATGCCACAGGTGTTCTCTGAACTCTAAATGCCCCTTTTTTTTAAAGTAGGCAACCGTTTGCTTCTCAAAAAGAGCAAAATCGTATTTGCCTGCGTTGGATCTCAGGAAGTGAAATCCCTGTTGGTGTTTGTCTTATGTAAGAGCTTTTGGACTTAACCCCTTTCATCAGGTTGATCTGATATTGGGCACATCCAGAACGCCTTGATGCCAGCGGTTATGCCATCCCTAGACGTAATCATAGTGTTTAAAGCACTTAATGAGAATCCTGGTGTGTTTTTAACTGTGACAGATGCTGCGTAGGCCAGAGTTCACATGCTGCCTTCCAGTTTTGAGATGCTGCTACAACTAATCGATAAAATCGCTAATGATTATAATCAATTAATCAACCAATTTCACTATAGGTTACTTTTCATGGTGCATGGATAACCTGAGTGACGCTACTAAAAAAAATCAACTTTAAAAAGATTTTGGTTATTTATTATAAATAGAATAAATTCTGAGGATCATTTATGCCGTCTTATACATACAGTGCCTTATCACCTTTCCGTATAAACCACTCTGTTTAATTTAAATGTAATAATGTATATATAATGTATATAATTATACATATTGATTAATGGTATAGTATTTAAATAAATATAATGTATATATAATTTTTATATAAGTAAATATATATACAATAAATAGATATTTTAAAAATAGATTCATATGTGATATTTAAATATATATGTAATGTGTGTGTATATAAAATATTTATTTTAAAAATAGACTAATATATAATATTTTAAATATTTATTTTATAAAATTTTTTTAATTTATTTTTTGTTATAGAATTTTATAAATACATACATATATGTAATTTCCAGTTAATGTTGTTGCAATCAAGCAGAACTTATTTGGTTATGATTTTTCAATCATTTATGATTTATTTATCATTTGCAGTAAATATTCTGTTTATTATATGTTTCTTAGATCTTCCATGAGCTTTTATTTGGCATCTCCAAGTTAACATGTGCTGCCCTCTACCGATGAAAATTCAGATCGAAGAAATACTGTGAGAAACGCAGTATTTTTTTGACAAAGGGTGTGTGTTAAACGTCTCTTACGTTGCCGTATAAACCTGCAGCACTAAACCGCTGCGTCTCCATCTCTCTGTCCAAGGTATTGCTGCTTCAGTGTTGCGGTGGCACAGAAATGAGATTGTCTCATTCATCAGAAATGCCCTAAAACACTTTCATTTTTATTCACACAATCTTCTTGCTCCAGTTTTTTCCAGCATCACAATCGTTTTCCTATTTCTCATGGAAGTGTTCAGAGGCCCCTTCTGTTTCCCAGCCTGTGAGATACTCGTGGCTTAATTTAAAGAATCTCCCTTCCTGTCTTTGTTCTTTGGATGAATGCAGCGCTGCTCCATCCTGCAGTCTCTTCCCTTCCCCTCCAGCCGGCTGAAACAAACATCTGCAGGCAGAAAATAAACAGTGCGTCTGGGCTTCCCCTCTCGCAAATCAAACGCCCAGCAAACAACAAACAGCTTTAGCTGCTTTGGTTAATCAACACGCCAGAGCAATGCATGATTTACTGCATGAAGAGTCATTTGGGTTTTCAGAGAAGGAGAAACATGTTTCTGACTTCCTAGTTGCTTTACTTGTCATGCTTGGTTAGCAGACGTGAAAATTGTCTAATAATGTTCAAAGCGACAATCACAATTTGATTTTTGCATTTTTAATTACATTTTCTTAACTTTTAGCTGTCTAATCAAGTTATGATTAAGGTGGAGTGTAATTATGGCTGATTTATCACAGTGGAAATAGCAGGTCAAGCCTAACACATTGTATTCTGGGATTGGGCTGCACAATTAATCCTTTAGTTTTTTTAGTTTGATGGTTTAACGTTTGAAAATTAGGGAATTAAGTTTAGTATTATAATATTGTAATATAAAAAAATTAAATTATTGCATTATTTTTAAATACTTTTTATTTTTTTATTATAGAGTTAAATATTACAAAAACATTTCTTATTTTTTAGTAATTTTTATTTAGCAATAAATACTAGTAGCACTATTTTAAATAAATACTAATAGTGCTAATTTTGTACTAATAAATATTGTGCAGTACTACAAATAAGCACAGCAAACCTGGAATGTTTAATTAAGTTTAGTATTGTAATTTTGTAATATAAAAATATTAATATTTTAATTCCTGAAATGTAAAAATAAAATTATACTTTTAAAATACATTTTAGAGTGAAATATTGCAATATTTATTTTTTTTGTAATTTTATATATATATATATATATATATATATATATATATATATATATATATATATATATATATATATATATATATATATATATATATATATATTATATATTATTATCATTTCCAATATTGCTTTATTAGCACTAAATAAAAAAATAAATAAAATTAAATGTGTGTATATATATATATATATATATATATATATATATATATATATATATATAATATTATTATTATTATTATTATTATTATTATATATATATATATATATATATTTTTTTTTTAGTGCTAATAAAGCAATATTGGAAATGATAATAATACGATTATTAGTATTATTATTATAGCCATTTTAATATATGATCACACAATTTTGGCCAAATTGTGTAGTACTACAAATAAGCACAGCAAACATGGAATTTTTAAAAAAGTTGTGAATTTGTAGTATAAAAATATTAATATTGTAATTTCTGAGTTGCAATGTAAAAATATAATTATTATATTTTTAAATACTTTAAATGATTATTTTTTAATACTTTTTAAATACTTGATTTTCATTTTACAGTGAAATATTGCAATTCATTTATTTATTTATTTATTTATTTATTTATTATTATTATTATTTTATACCCACAACCACAAAATGTTGGCCAAATTGTGCAGCACTACAAGTAAACACAGAAATCCTGGAATGTTTTTTAATCACATTTTTAATTGCAATCACAGTTTTTAGCATAAAAGACTTGTGAGCTAGGTATTTCTCTGCGTACAGACAATTGCATACAGTGCAAAGTACACATACAGTATACTGCAGAAATAGTACAAACATTTTGCACGTAGGCTATAAAAGAAGACAAAGCATTTATTGCTTGTTTCTTTATCCCATTGCACCTGGTTCTAGCAAAACCAAGAGTGGGTTGTCTTTTCCAATTCGAGCTGATGTCACAGTGCCAGTGGTTCATATGAGTTACTGAAGGTGTGTTGTTCTGTTTCAGGTTAATTTCTCTTCAGAATGCTCCTGAATTATGACACAAATCTTCCATGATCTGGTCATGTTGACGTTGGAGGTTGCCTATGCTGCATGGTTCACTTTCTCTGTGGATGAGCTCAGTAACTCTTAATATTGATGCCTACATCATATAAAGCTTCTCAGTTCCTACAATAATAACTCAGAATGCTGTAATCTTCTCATAAAACATCTCTGCTGGATTTACTGGACACAGTTTGCACCCTGCCCAGACAAGTGCAGCGTTGGTGGGGGAAAGTCTGCATAGATGTTGCCTCTTCTTTCCAGAACTTGTTGTCTTCTTAATCTTTAAAGTATTATGTAGGTCTAGATGGGGTGTTTATGGGTGTATAATGTTCTTCAACCTCAACCTTTTAGGTCAGTTCAGTAGTGATGCACCCAAATGTCAGCCAGGGTTATTGTAGTTCACTAAATCCAAAAGTGTTTAAAAATGTTTGTTGCTTGAAATAAAATAAATGTTAACTGAAATAAAATAAAATATAAAAAATCTTGAACTCATTTAAGCTAGCTGCCAAGGCAACATTTCTCGTTTTCTTTTAGTTTAACTTGATGTAGTAAAATAACTAAAACTGAAATGAAATTAATAGAAACTAAACTAAAATTAATATGAAAATATAAAAAATATATTTAAATATGTAATATATCAAATATGTAAATATAAAAATCTAATTCAAAATATTAATAAAAACTATTACAGTATCTCAATGATATTAAAATAACACTGATTTTGGCAACTAAAAAAATATATATATATAAAAATTAATTTTTGTTTTTAGACAAAATCATTGACCAAAGTGGTGATTTTTATATTTTTCTTAGCTCATTTCTTCATATACATTTATTTTATAATGTATATTTGAATAAATGTACCTTTATTACAGCTACTGTTTAAATGTTTATATTTTAATGTTAATATTTCACCAAAAATTTTTAAATTTAAATATTACAAATGAATATTTTTTGTAATTTTAATTTTTATTATATATATATTTAAATTTGATTTGTGCAATTTAAATAATAAAAAAATCAGTTTGAGTATTGATTATATAGTAAACTTGATTATTTAATTGATTATTAAACTTTAGTTTCAGTTTCGTTTTGGACTAAATGAAAACTTTAATACCAGTTTTGGTGTTTTAATAAAATAAAAAAAAAAATCATTTCAGTGCATCACTGGTTCTTAGTCTTGTTTTTTTTTTTTTTTTTTTTTTCCTCGAAACAGTTGATGGAGACCCTCGGGTAATTTCGTTTATTGCCATCATTTTATTGACGTCCTCAGTCTGTTTTTTAGAAGAGTGGCCTATTTCATGTTTCAAATCTTGTTTGTCATCTGTCACCGCATTTGTTTTTTCCTAAGTACATACCATGTGTGTCACATGATGTTTTCTTTCTGCCTTTATCACTGCGAAAGCAAAACGGCCTGCCATCCGTCCCCTCGCTCGCACTCGAACAATAACCCACGGCTCTCGTCTGACTCCAGGTCAGATGAAACGCACACTAGATAGGAATCAGATATGCGGGTATTTCAGGCTCCCTGCAGATGGCTGCCTAGGAACATTGATTTCCATTACTGGGAGGATAGGATGACATTTTTAAAAGTGTTGTGTGCTTGCAGCTCCACACATGAGTGGGTGGATGACTCTAATATTGTACCAAGAGCATCTGCATCGCGGTAACCCGATTCCTTCGGATGTTGACTCTGAGAAGAGCAAATCTAGGACTTCCATTATAGCCTCAGAGGCGCAATTGAAGTCCATCTGAATGTGGATTTGCCTGTTGAAAATGTTATTATAGCTGTAATCTACTCTCATGAAGGTTATTTTAGGATTTCAGTTAATCACTTTTGTTATATTAGAAGACTAGACCTTTTAAAACTTGGATCAGAATTCCCAATGCAATTAACTTACATAATATATTAGTGTTGTCACGGTACCAAAATTTCTGTATTCGGTACCAATACCAGTGAAAATCCACGGTTCTCAGTACCAATTTCGGTACCAAAGCAAAACACAAAAACATGCTAATTAAAAAATACATTATTTTGATTAATAAAGTTAAACAAAAATAAACTGTACAAAAATCAATGCCATTCTTTATGCTTATTTAAAATTTGTTTTTCCCACAAGTAATAAAAGTATTAAAAAAAAATTAAACAAGTTTCACCCAAAAGTTTTTGTCATATTTCTGCTGCCACTGAAAAACATCTGTAAACTGTTGTCTGTTTCAGGGTTTGCTGGTGTGTTTCATGATCTTCCTCAGCCTGCAGCTGTAAAAGGAAAATATAATATACTTAAGTAAAGCAGTGGGCGGAGTCTGACCAAATGCAACATTAGATCATTGACTCCAGCTAAAATATAACATTTCAGTAAATAACAAACCTCAGCTTTTATAATAAATTTAAATAAGATTACATATATTTTAAGACAAGTGTATATCAAATAGATGGAAACTGTAGCATTAAAAACACTTTACAAAAAGACTCCATTTGTTAGATAACATGACCTATCAATAAACAAACGTTATATAGCAATTATTCTTCTTAGGGTTAATTTCAAAATTTACTAATACATAAAATCAAAAGTTCAATCTGTTAAAATTATTTAAAGCACAATGACCAAACATGAATGATCAAGTGTTTGTATTAAATAACATTCACAAACATTAATTAATGTTGTAAAAATATATTGTTCACACACTGTAAGTTAATGTTAGATAATAACATGAAGTCATGTTAATGAACGGTATTATTGTAAAGTCTATACAGAAGATAAAATTTGACTGTACTTTCATTTAATCCAAACTGTGTACATATTTAATTTTAAAGGGCTTTTAAAACCTGCTAGTTATCCAGCCAAGAATAACAACTTAAGTAGCTTAAAAAAATAAAAAATAAACAAAAACCCAGACTGACAACTGATTTTCTGACGAACTGATATGACATAAACACTGTTAACCATTTGAACATTCTCTAAAACACATATTTTAGATTCAGAATTAATTAAGAGAGCGCATCTGCTCACCTTTCGGATAGCACATCAAGAACCGGGTTGACCGGGTACTCGGTGCCACCGGTACTTAAAATGGTACCTGGTACCGTGACCTTTTAATTTTTTTAAGTACCGACTTGGTACCGAAGTACCGGGTCTTTTGACAACACTATAATATATTTTAGAATATTGATTGGTGGTGTTTGCTAAGTCAAACATCTAGTACTGTTACTATTATTCATAGACAGTGTTTTGAACCAAGTGATCCTAAATATTAAGTTTTATTAAAATTTGTATTTATTTTTTTTTATTTATATAATTATATTTTATTTTATATTGTATATTAGATTATTTGATGTATTATTTGATTTTTTTATTTTTATGTATATAATTATTTTATAACATTATATTTAGAGCCCGACCGACATGGGTTTTTTGGGGGCCGATACCGATAATAGGGCGTAAAAAAGGGGCCGATATTCTTTGTGTATATTATAGTACAGTACCAGTCAAAAGTTTGGACACTTTCCCATTACTGTGTCCAAACTTTTGACTGGTACTATATATAGAATACTATAGTATATAAATAAACAGAATATATATACATAAACACATTTATTGCAATGATCACTCAAATGTGGTGATCAAACACTTATAATGACGTGACAAAGATATGTAATGGAGGCAGGGCATTTAACAATTTAACAATAAACTTTATTATCCAAAATGAGTCTGACATCAGTGCACTTAACAGTAAAGGTGACGTTTATTTAACTTTATTTCAATTCAATTCCATTCAACTTTATTCCGTTGACGTTTATTTCACTTCAGAACATTCATTCACAGATTTGTACTACTGTCTTCACACACAGACGAAACTTACTAGAGAAGTGTGAAGTGTGACATAATATATCACTGTAAATAAATACAATTTAAATTCACATCTCGCGCACCTTAATGCCCTTTGAATGTAACGTGTACGTTCCCTTGGAACTGGAATCATGGTGGAATATCATGTGAAGACCACTTCACAGGGCACTTACGGTTGAATAAGACAACGCTTGAATGCTGGAGCCTGAACAAGAGACCTCTTTACTGAAGTTAAAGTGTTGGCTGATGTCATTATCTCGCGAACGCGGCGGCGGATCTCCACCAAATTCGGGGGATCCCTTCAGCTTGAGGAGCCCTCTTGAACGCCACCCTTCGCGCCTCGGTAGCCCCCCGGGATCGCCAGATTGGTCGGCGCTCGACCGCGAATTTAACCGCCCGTAACTCCCGGACCCCGGGGGCTATCGACGCGGGGGTGGTTTCATCCGAAAGGGGGCCTCGAGACATACACTTGATTCGGCGTTCGAGAGGGTTCCTCGAGCTGAAGGGATCCCCTGAATTTGATGCGGATCCGCCGCGCTGTTACAGAGATATGGCCGTTCAAAGTTTCAATGGTATTCCATACACTTAAGGTTTAAAGCGTTTCATCCAGGTCCCCAGTAGCAAACTATGGCAAACAAATAGCAAACAATCCAGCTCTGCTGGACAAACTATGTAATTACACCATATACAAGCATTTTATCTGCGTTTTATATATATTAGACGTGCCGGTATTCGGTAATGCGATATATCACAATAATGAATATGCACAATATTGTTATCGTGGGCACTTCAAAATACAGAGAATAATAATTTATTACAAATTAATCAGAATTTTGAATGCATTTTAAGAGTACTTTTCCCATCAACTGGTTAAATGCACAACACCGCTGTAAACTGCGTCAAAGATGCGTGTGCACTCTGATGTAAACAAACACGGATGAGACGCGCATGGCGGAACACGTGAAGGAGACGCGCTGAATGAAACGCACATTCACTCTCTGACAGCAGATGGCGCTAAACAGCAAAACTGCAGCCGTTACCCCGGAAACCCCTTAAACAAACCAGCTGCGCTACTTTCTGTTTCTGAAACATATTTAAATTATTTAAATAGCCGTTCAGATTTCTGTGTTCGCTATGGTGTTCATCACAGCGCCAAATACTTAAATATTTAGACTTAATAGGCTATTTATTTTAAAACTTTTTTACATTTTAATCTGGACTACAACATGCCCCAGATATTGTTTGAAAGTGTTTTGATTCTTTATTGTTCGGTCACACTTTACATTAGAGCTTCATTAGTTAACATGAGTTAATTCATTAGTTAACACACTCCCAATGAAAAATTCTTATAAACATTCATTAATCTTAGGTAATTCAAATATTTAATAATATGTTGTTAAAATCAAAAGTTGCAACAGTTTTTTTTTTTTTTTTTATGAACCCGAGCTCAACAAAGATTAATAACTTGTGTAGCAAATGTAGCTATTGCTCATTGTTAATGTTAATGCATTAACTAAGGTTAACTAATGAGATCTTATTGTAAATTGATAGGCTACCTATTGGTCTTTATAATTCTTTTGCACTTTAATCTGTTTAAAATTTTTAACTTTATACATTTTTTTCTGTATTGCTTTATTGTATTTAAATGTTCAGTTATTTTTGTTATAAGAAAAAAGATATTAAACCTGTTATACTGTATTATGACAACACTTTTTTGCAACTAAATTTCAATATCGTGATAAAAGCATTAACAGCTAATCGCAACATGAAAATCTGATACCGGCATATCCCTAATATGTGTGTGTGTGTGTATATATATATATATATATATATATATATATATATATATAAATAAATATATATATATATATATATATATATTAGGGCTGTCAATCGATTAAAATATTTAATCGCGATTAATCACACATTTTTATCTGTTCTAAATGTACCTTAAATTAATATTTTTCATGTTTTAAATACTCTAATCAACATGGGCAATGACAAATATGGATGCTTCATGCAATATATGTTTATTATTAGTGAAACCATAGTTAATAGAGCATGAAGAGCAGACATGTTTCAAAGATCATAGATGTGTTTCAAAGAACTTGCTCATGTCTATTAGACGCATGAAAAAAGAAATACCAGGTTCCCATTACTTCTCTTTCTTTGCACTGAGCAATTTACTTCGCAAACCTGTTTACATTTCCGCATGACAGGGCATCTCACTTCTTCTGAACATGCAAAATGTACATTTATTATTTATTATTACATGTTTGCCTCTCTGTGCCCACATACTGTATTTTCTTGCAGCTAAATTCTCAATAAAACTGTTTTCATTGATATATTTTACTGTTTCTGTTCTCAGACAACGGAATGAATATGAAATAGTCACTGAAACGCGACCCATTAGGACTAAATAACCAGCTCTCCCTTCCAAGATGTTAATCTGCACAAAAATCCTGATTTATAATCCAGCCATCGTCTGATAAAATCAAATAGGCTATACATAAGATAAAGACAATAGCTGTGCTGTGATTTCGGCTATACTTGCATGTTAAATTAGAGAAGCAACATAACATCTGTTTTAACTGAAAGAGCTGTTCCTCTCATCCGCGCGCTGAACAGAGCAGACACGGAGGGAGAGAGAGACAGAGAGAGAGAGGTGTGTGCGCAGCGTGAAAGAGAGACCTCGCGCTCGCGCAGCAGTACCGGCAAATCTCAGAAACTAAATAAGGTTTGGGCAAACCCTATAAAGATTGGTCGCTAGGCGTTTTTTGAAAAAATAAAAAAATAAATAGTTGCTAAAGTGGTCTGAAAAGTCGCTAAGTTGGCAACACTGTCAGCATCTCCATCCATTTCCATTTCTCCAACTATAGTAGTACGGGTTAGGCCACGGGTCAAACAGAAAATGTGCGCTGCGTTAATCACGCGTAAATAAAATTAGTGCCGTTAAAATGAATTTGCGTTAACGTGTTATTAATATTAACTTTGACAGCACTAATATATATATATATATATATATATATATATATATATATATATATATATATATATATATATATATATATATATATATATATAGTATATTATATACAATGTAATGTTATATATAAATCTGATTTATTTCTAATTTTCTATACTAAAAAATGTATTTAGTATTATGTTTATTTTAGTTTTATTTATATAATTGTTTTGTACTAAGATTAGGATTACATTTATGGATATTTTAAAAATTAATACTTTTTATATTGTATTATTGTTTTACAATTTTTTAATTTATTGTATTGTTATATATGATTTATTTTATTTTTTATACATTTGATTTATTTTTAATTTTGTATAATTATAATATTTAGCATTGTTTACTTTATTTATTTTATTTATTTTCAAATGTTTATAATTATATTTTGTTGTTTTATGTTATTATGCTTATTTTATTGAAGTTTGTTATTCATTTTTACATTAACATTTATATATATATATATATATATATATATATATATATATATATATATATATATATATATAATTTTTTATTAAAATTAATTTTATTAAAATATTATTTTTAAATTGTACTATATATTTATCAAGATTATTTTGTGAAAAGAATCTAACACAATAAGACAAGACACATCTCTTAAGACCATAAATAGTTCATTCAGTTTCACATTGTCTTGAACGAGCAGAGAGAATAATGCTGCTGTCATGCCATCGTTTGATTCACCATCTCTCTGACTCAGTGTAGTAAAGGAGTCTGTAATCATATGACCCCTCCCCTATAATGAAGCTGTTGTTTCCTGAGACGTCTCAGTGTGACGTCACACTCCCTTGGGAGAAAACACCCGATGACTCTTCAGAGACGCAGAATAACCCCGTGTTGTTCCTTTCTGCTGGATGAGGGCAGATAAACGGCGAGCTCATGAGTGACCTTTCCTTCTGGACACCTCCAGTGTGTCCAGTGGGCTGTGGTTACAGTGACCCTGGGCCGTTTGGGAAGGGTGGTCCCATGAGCTGAATGGGGAAGCATCTGTGTTCTCCATGAGGCTTTGGGTCTCCAGGATGGGATGAGGGGGGAGGTTGCCACTTCCTGTAAGGCAGTCACATTGTTTGGGCTTTTTCAGCTTCCAAAACACGCTGGAGAACTCGCAGTGATGAAATGAGCTCTGCTAATGTCTCGTGTTTGATATGGTTTTGGGACCATACTGACATCATCGAGGGTTTGGGTTATGAAACCTTTAAGGGACATTGAGCAAAACCTCAGCGGTGAGTTCTGCAGATCTGTTTTTCCTAGACTTTACTGTTATTGTTATAAGTGCTGTTAATCAACCATTTCTAGTGGATGATCATCTATGCAATTTGATTAAACCTTTAACATTAAAGAAGTAGCTCACCCAAAAATAAAAATTTGCTTTTAATTTACTCACCCTTCAGGTCATCCAAGGTGTAGGTGACTTTTGTCTTAAGTAGAACAGTGAAGAAGATTTTAGCTGAAAACATGCTTCTTGGTGATTCATAGAATTTAAGTCAATGGCTACCGGCACTTTTAGAGTCAAAAAAGTATATCAGGCAACACAAAATTAATCCCCATGGCTTCTGACGATATACTGACGTCTTATGAAGCAAAACGATCAGTCTGTGCAAGAATCTGAACATTAATTACAACTTTATTACCTGTAATCCAGAGCCTCAGGCAAATGGTCCAGAGTGATGTCCTGTTCACAAACGAATCATTCTTTTGAATCAGTTCTTTTTAATGAACTGTTTGAACCAGTTCACTGAGTCAGACTAAAGCGTCTGAAACAGTTTGCGGCTCAAGCAGCACAGATCTACAAGTTACTCAATCAAAACTCACTTTCAGACACCTGACAGTCACTCTGACTGGAAATGAGTCGAAATAGCGGTGTATCAGAATCAGAATCAGAATGAGCTTTATTGGCCAGGTATGCTTACACATACGAAGAATTTGTTTTTGTGACAGAAGCTCTACAGTGCAACAGAAAGACAGCAACAGGACAGGACACAGATAATAAAAGAATAATATACAAATAGGCAATGTACAAATAGCAAAAACACAATATATAATATAGACAATTATGGTGTACAGGTCTAATATGTGCAAATCTGAAATGAAAACTTTTAATGTCAAGTGTTCATGAGATGGATTGCCTGAGGGAAGAAACTGTTCCTGTGTCTGGTCGTTCTGGTGCTCAGAGATCTGTAGCGTCGACCAGATGGTAACAGTTCAAAGAGGGAGTGTGCTGGATGTGAGGGGTCCAGAGTGATTTTGCCAGCCCTTTTGCTCACTCTGGATGAGTACAGTTCTTGGAGAGTGGGGAGGGTTGTACCAATGATTCGCTCAGCAGTCCGGACTACACTCTGTAGTCTTCTGAGGTCAGATTTGGGAGCTGAGCTGAACCAGACAGTTATTGAAGTGCAGAGGACGGATTCAATGATGGCGGAGTAGAACTGATTCAGCAAGTCCTGTGGCAGGTTGAACTTCCTCAGCTGGCGAAGGAAGTACAACCTCTGCTGGGCCTTTTTCACAAAGGAGTCTATGTGATTGTCCCACTTCAGGTCCTGGGAGATGGTGGTGCCCAGGAATCTGAATGACTCCACTGCAGTCACAGTGCTGTTCATGATGGTGAGTGGGGGGAGTGCAGAGGGGTTCCTCCTGAAGTCCACGATCATCTCCACAGTTTTGAGCGTGTTGAGCTCCAGGTTGTTAAGACTGCACCAGACAGCCAGCTCCTTAACCTCCTGTCTGTAGGCAGACTCGTCACCGTCCTGGATGAGGCCGATCAGTGTGGTGTCGTCTGCAAACTTCAGGAGCTTGACAGAGGGGTCTTTAGAGGTGCAGTCGTTAGTGTACAGGGAGAAGAGCAGTGGGGAGAGAACACAGCCCTGAGGAGCTCCAGTGCTGATGGTGCGGGTGCTGGATGTGTATTTTCCCAGCCTCACTAGCTGCAGCCTGTCTGTCAGGAAGCTGGTGATCCACTGACAGACGGAGGTGGGGATGGAGAGCTGAGTTAGTTTGTTCTGAAGGGTGTCCGGGATGATGGTGTTAAAAGCGGAGCTGAAGTCTACGAACAGGATCCTCACATAAGTCCCTGGTCTGTCCAGATGCTGCAGGATGAAGTGCAGTCCCATGTTGACTGCATCATCCACAGACCTGTTTGCTCTGTAGGCAAACTGCAGGGGGTCCAGTAAGGGTCCAGTGGAGGACTTCAGATAAGCCAAAACCAGTCTTTCAAATGACTTCATGACCACAGATGTTAGAGCCACAGGTCTGTAGTCATTAAGTCCAGTAATTTTGGGTTTCTTTGGGACGGGGATGATGGTGGAGCGTTTGAAGCATGAGGGGACTTCGCACAGCTCCAGAGATCTGTTGAAGATCTGTGTGAAGATGGGGGCCAGCTGGTCAGCACAGATTTTTAGGCAGGCTGGTGACACACCGTCTGGGCCTGGTGCTTTCCTTCTTTTGTTCTTCCTGAAGACCTGGCGCACCTCATCTTCGCTGATCTGAATTGCAGGTGTGGGGGAGACGGGGGTTGCTGGAGGTGTGAATGGTTGTGTGGAGAGGTGTTCAGGGCGGGTGTGGGGTGTTTTTTCAAACCTGCAATAGAACTCGTTCAGACCGTCTGCTCAACCGTCTGTATCTGATCCTGTGATGAATGAACTGATTCAGCGCTCCAGTTCCTCCAACAGTAACTGAACTGAGGAAACAGTTAGACTCAGACCAAAGGTTTTTCATTGTTCATGTAAAAAGTTGAGCTGATGAAGACTAGTTTATTCACTTTATATGCTTTAGATATGAAAAACATCCATGATTCACATCATTATTGGGTGCTTTGATAATATAATTGTGTATACATTACGTCATTGAGTGATTATGTAAACAAACTGGTGAATTGTTTATTTGAACCATTTCATTGAAATGAACTGTCTGAAAGAATCAGTTAACGGAAAATAATCAAATTTCCCCATATCCTAAGGGTCTGGATTACAGGTAATAATGTAGTAAATAATGTTCAGCTTCTTGCACAGACTGATCATTTTGCTTCATAAGACCTCGCTATATCGTCAGAAGCCACGGGGATTCATTTTGTGTTGCCTGATCTGTTTTTTTTGACTCTCAAAGAGACGATAGCCCTTTCATGAATTACCAAGGACCACAGTTTCAGCTAAAAATCTTCTTTACTTGTTCTACTGAAGAAAAAAGTCACCTACATATTAGGGATGTAACGGTTCACAAAATTCACGGTTTGGTTTGATACGACACAGTGGTGTCACGGTTTGGTACGTTTTCGATACGGGGGGTGGGGCAATTGGTTACGTCGCAATGTTGTAAATATTTCTGTTTTAAACAATGAAGGCTAGCCAATGGATATCACACCTGCACGCGTGCAAACTTTGCGCAAGATTTATGCCGTTGAACGTCTTAATCTCAGTCAATTCACTATAAGCAGAAAGTGAAAGTAAAAATGGAATGACGGAGTAATGATGGAGCTTTCGGCATCTGACGCCACATATTCTCTCAGAGACAAAGAGAGACGAATCTACTTCAGCATGCTGATAACGGTATATCCTATAGCTGTTTTCATTTATTTCCTTTATATTTCTTTTGTGGCCTGTACATCATGAAAAAAAGAAAAAGAAACATATTTTGTGTTAAACAGGTTGTTATTGAAAGTCGGAGCTTGAAATAAAAGCTTTTTATTTCATTGATTTTTATTGATGACTGCAGTGTTAATATTTTAATTATAGGACTATAATTCATTGTAGGTAGCCGTAGCCTAATAGACCTGTTTTAAAAGACCTTTTTTAGAAACATTTTAATTGAGGAGTAAATATAGCCTAATCTTATCCTTGCAGCGTGTCAGTTATGCGGTAATTATTGCGGGGTAAATTAATTGTACTTTTAATAATAAAAGTAACTTCATAATAATAATAATAGGCCTAATAAAAATAAGAATGTAACAGGCCTACATTAATTGGAAATGCCAAATCCTCTTAAGATTGCCAATAATTGATGTTTTTGACAGTATCTCTGGCTATCGTCGATTCAAGATCATCGTCTTTCGACGCACCCCAGCAAGGGGAGGTTATCATGGGGCAGACAGCACGATGCCTGTTACGTCATTTGGGCTGCGTTGTTGAGAGCAGTGACACTGATATTTCACACACTTTAAGCTTTTATTTTCCAAACGTAATAGGATTAGTCCAACGAATCGTTCAGTTTGTAATGCGTACCAAACCGAAAGCCTCGTACCGAACGGTTCAATACGAATACGCGTATCGTTACACCCCTACTACATATTGAATAGCCTGAGAGAGAGTAAATTAACAGCAAATGTTCATTTTTGGGTGAACTATCCCTTGTAGTATTAAAGTCAATACTTGGTGTTAGTTAATGCAGTGTTGAGTGATTCATTAATTCATGTGTCTTGAACAGCGTAGCATCATGCCGGTGGGTTTTGCACTGGCAAACACCCTCATGTTTTCTTCTCAAAAAGCAAAAGTCTAGTTATGTAAGATTCCAGTGATTCAGAGTCATTTAATCTCCAAACTTATCTGCATTTGTTTTGTAGTACAGCGTAATACTGTGTTTCTTGATGTGCCCCGCTGAAGTTTGTGTGAGCAGAATGCTGATTTTCTTGCCTACATCTGAAAAACCCCTTCAGCTGAAATGAGAGAGAAATCAAGGCCTTTCAGGCGTTATCACGGCCGGATCATGCACCAACACTGCACTAAAGAAGTAGCAGGTGCATCTTTAGAGCTTCAAAGCTGTTTATGTCTCTGACATGCGCGTCTTCAAAGCACTTCAAAGCTCTTTGATGGAAGTTTTCTTCTCTTTATCAGCTCCATTCTACCCACAAGCTGAAGAAGTCTTCTTACATGTCGTGGGAGCTGGAAATCTCTCATGCTTTTTTTCTGGTTCCTTCCGTGCATCATGTTATATTATCTAACGATGGCTTCTAACACTCTGCCACACACACAGATAGTGTATTTTCAGTGTTTGAATGAGAAAAGGATAATATCTGATTCTCTTTTAGGAGGTTTTGAAGCAGCTACAAGGAAGTATTGAAGAGGACTCCAAAGATTCGCAAGGGCAGATTGACTTTTTGGAAAGAATTAAAGGTGAGGACAGTTGACTTATTCTTGAGCAATGCATATTTTAACATTATAATCTTGATGTATTACACACACAGCCTACCTAGATTACATTTTAAGTGAATAGGGTGCACATTTCAGATAATAGATATCACCATCCTTTCCCCAGTTGACTAATGACTACATTAAGACAATTGTTTTAGCTGTAATCTATACTCATAAAGATTATTTTAGGAATTCAGCAAATCACTTTTGTAATATTAGTGGACTAGACCTTTCAAAAATATGAATCAGAATTTGCAATGCAATTAACTTGCACAGTGTATTTTATAATATTGATTGGTGGTGTTTGCTAAGTTAAACATATATGTACACACACACACACACACACACACACACACACACACACACACACACACACACACACATATATATATATATATTAGGGGTGGAACATGTACTCGTACCGAACGGTCACGGTACGGACATCATGGTTCGGTGCATGAGGCCTTACAACAAATACAGGCAATTCACCCCCAATCCAGAAGGGGGCGCCCGCAGTAATGCAACGCTGTTTGATAACCGCCAGCAGAAGAACAGCGAATGCCATGAGTTGCACACTTGAAAACAAACACCGTGTCTGCGTCCGAAACCGCCTACTCGATGAGTAGCTACTTAATTTCAATAAGTACTTACTTAACGAGCGCTAAAAGTATACATACTCTACAGCCAAATCTCGTAGAGTATGAATGCGATCCGCCATGTTTACGTTATCATGTGTTCTATGACGTTATAACAAGCGCAAAAACAAATTTAAAAGATATGAGCAGCAAGCTTAATTCATCTATCTGTAAATATTTTGATGTTGATGAAATTTGCTAATTTTTGGTCTTGTTGAAGAAACAGCTGCCCTTATGATTGTAGTATAACTAATACATTTTGGGTTGATTTAAGTTTTTATAGTTTTAACTCTACTAATATAACCCACAGTTTAATCCTTAAAGATATTATTTTTTATTACAAAAAACTAAAATCGTTGTCTCTTGAATATGTTATTAATTTCTTAATTTTATGTGCAAAATTGTTCATCCACACGCAAAACTGGCTTAAATCTCCTTGTTTTCCCCTTTTTCTTGTTGAAAGTCTATTTCGTTTCATCCCTGAGGCTTATAAATAACAAAAACAAATGCAATTTTAATGCATTTTGATTATATGAATTTTATGATTATTCAAAGATATTTAATCTTTTTTTTCCCTGTGTATATAATCTCATAGTTATGTTTTCTGTTTTTTTTTTTTTTTTTGGTCATTATGATTGTTCATTGTTAAAGATACTACCATCTTTCCCTGAGCTTGTAAGTTCTGCAGTAATAGTAATAAATAATAATAAAAAGAAAATAAGAGCGATAGGTGCACAAACACCTCATAGCATCGATAAAGCTACAGCCCTACATAGTAAGTTTTCCTCCATGTTTGCAATGTTTGTAATATCTGCACAAAGGAGACGTCGATCAGCTGCTCGAAGATCTCGTCTTTGGAGAAGACTGTTGATTTTACACTCGAAAAATGTAAGTATTACTACTTAGAAATTAAGATTACCTCAGAAAGCATTGGTAGCCCAACACTTATGAACAATAATAATGATAAATGCTGACCAATAATTAATTATATTTTTTAGTAAAACAAGCAAAATATGCCATAGCTATGCATGACTACACATTAGACAAATGCAGCCAAGGTGAATACATCTCAATTTTCAGTCAAGTAATGAATTAATGCATAAGTTAATGAAACAATTATATTTTATTTACTGACAACAACAGGAAACATGAATAAATGAGTAAAATTTAAATAAAAGTAACCATGACAATAAATAAACACAAGTCAACAACACATGAAACAAAGCTTTATTCCAACATATTGTTCTAACAATCATGTATTTACAAGCGGTGAACCCACATCCTACTGTCATCTCAACACAGCTGAGCCAGTGCTGCAGCTTTATTCTGATGAAGCAGCTGACCACCGTGTCCACCTTCACCTGTCTCTGCTGTCCATCACCTCCCTCATTACTGCAGACGGACTGAATCTGATCATGGATGAGAAAGGGATATTGAGGCTGTCATTGCCTGAGTGCACAGAGAGGATGAGGCCCCCCGTACCACACAATCTTGAACAAGAGCAGGAGAACATGTGCAGTACAATCTGGCTGCTGCTGTGTCTGCTCCAAACATCTGTGTGCTGCAACTACCTGTAAAACATTTACACAGTGTAAAACATTTTACATTTCATGTTGTCAGCATTCCATTTCTTGCCAAATTTCATTTCATAGGTTTACAATTACATGCTAATTTTTGATATAGCTTCATTACTTTTGTGGTGTAGTGAACTGGTAAGCAGAAGGTTGCTGGTTCAATCTCTGTAGTCGTCACCACCAGTGTGTCCTTCAGCAAGGCTCTTTACTCTGGGTTACTGCAGGGGGATTGGGGTCCCTGTAATAAGAGCACTGTAAGTCACTTCGGATAAAAGTGTCTGCTAAATGCATAATTGTAAATGTAAAAAAAAATGAATAAATTAAAATGTAAATGCTTTTTTGTGCCTTGGGCACAAACGCTCAATAAAGCTGCTTATTTCTTAAAGTTTATTTCTTCAAGGTACTACTATAATATAAATGCTTACATATATTTCATACAGTTTCTATTTGGGGCTTTAAAGGATTATTTCACTCAAGCATATAAATTCAGTCATTATTTACTCGCCTCAACGCTGTTCAATTCTTGTTTGTGTTTTTTTTTGTTTTTTTTCCCCAAACACAAAAGGTGATTTTGGTCAAGTTTGTCCTGCTAGTTTCTGTTCATGCAATATCTGAATTTATCTGACTTTCAGATTCTTCATGAAATTATTTGATTATGCTTTTGAAGCTTCTGAAACTCGGGTTTCATTGACTGATGTAGTATGAACAGAAACCAGCAGAACAAACTTGAACAAAATCACATCCTCAATGTCTTTTGGTCTTTCTCTAGATGCTCTCACTGGCTCTGGGGTCACTGAGGAGGAAGAGACCACAGCAGCATCCGGTCCATATGAGAGATTAAAGGTCAGGTGCGGTGATGGAGCGTCTCATGGCACCGGATCATTTCCAGGATGCTGCTGTGGACTTCTCCATCCTCACTGCTCACACCAGTCTGCAGACATTTCAGATCCTACAAAGATGCACAAGTATAATACACAAGCAGTCATTATAACAGCACAACAGTCACCTGCTCCACCACAAAAGCTCTGCATCAAATGTACAGGAATCAAGAATCAGAAAAGCGCTGTAATAGCTCTGTTTGAAATTACAATTATTAAAATAAACTACAACTTAAGATTTAAAAGATGTTTTATTCATTTCATTAGCATACTCACTGAGAGCCTTTGATGGCAGCATTCCTCCATCAGTCACTGCACTGGATAAACACACGTGTCTCACATCTGGCCCTGTAACATCCAGACAAGATTCAGTCACCTCTGAGATTTATCTGCTCAATACTGCATTTACATGTTGAGGTAGTTGCTGATGTGTTAACTCACTTTTTGTCCAACACAAATGTTCCTCAATTCATCGACAATACTAATGTTTAGTTGGAGTATGTTTAGTTACTCCATGTAGATTTATGTACATTATTTACATTTATCTGAAGCAGTGTTGACAACAGTGAATTCTACATAATAGCACACATAACGTTACATCACTCACTCAGACGTCTATTTCATGTCTTTCAGATGTGCTCATCTGCAATTCTTTTAGAATATTTTTCTGTCTCATGTTAAATAGACATTTAGTAAACGTCTTTAAGATGTATATTGTTTATGTAAATGCACTCTGGTGACGTACGTGTGCTACGGGAGCTCCGCTGTTCGCTGTAAAACACGTTTTTACAGCAAAATCACAAATATACTGTAACAGTACTGTCTAGCGTCTTTACACCTTAAGAAAATCAACAGTTTACTATACAGTAGCTCAACAAATGCAATTTTAACACGTTACAGTGTTTTTGATTTATAATACTCACATTCGTAAACAGCCTCGTCGCTGTTCTCCATCACGTTCGATGATGATGTATTGATCTCCCGTGGCCTTCTGGGATAGAAAAGTATTCATCGGATGAGCACTCGAGAATCTGGTCTGAAGCAGTAGGACATCCGGGAACTTCTCGACTACTCTTTTATGAATACTGAGGTTTTCGGACATACTTATTCGCTCGCCTACTGCTGTTCCCCTACTATATAGTAGCGAAGTAGGCATATTCGGACGCACTATAAGTAGACGCACGTCCGAATCTCGCGAGAATTAGTACGTCACCCAGGTAATTCTCGCCTACTCTTTTATGAATACTGAGGTTTTCGGACATACTTCTTCGCTCGCCTACTGCTTTTCCCCAACTATATAGTAGAGAAGTAGGCAGTTTGACTGGGGGCAGTCGTGGCCTAATGGATAGAGAGTCGGACTTATAACCCGAAGGTCATGGGTTCGAGTCTCAGGTCCGACAGGGATTGTAGGTGGTGGGAGTGAATAACCAGCACCTCAATACCACGACTGAGGTGAGACCCTTGAGCAAGGCACCGAACCCCCAACTGCTCCCCGGCTGCCCACTGCTCCAGGTGCTCTACTGTGTGTGTGCACTTGGATGGGTTAAATGCAGAGCACAAATTCAAGTATGGGTCACCATACTTGGCCACATGCCACTTCCCTTTCCCCTTTCCCTTTCCTTCCACACCGGCCGCGACATTTGTTGCGCCGCGCCGCAACAGCTAAAGTCTATCTACACTGTACGCAACAAAGCGACCGTTGAAAATCATTTGAAATTTGTGTCAATACGTCATAAATAGAACGCAGCAGTATAATATATATATATATATATATATATATATATATATATATATATATATATATATATATATATATATATATCTTCCAGAATCTTTCCAGAATATAAGTCAAGCTTATTATCAAAAAACAAAACGTGCTTTTGTAAAATAACGAAAACAAATAGAATGTCACTTTCTGCCATTTGAGTTTCCTTTCTGTGAACAAATTAAGTGTCACAAAAATTAACTGAAACTCAGCATATATAGGCTATGTTACGTGTCGCACTGTTTTTTTTGCTTGTTTATCTGTAAACTAAATCAAATATATTTCAAGAATTTATTCCTTGTATGTATGTATATATGTACTGCAGATTTTACATATATGTAATATTTAGTATTTCCACATCTAGGTGGAATTTTTTTTTTTTAATTTGTACTACTGTCTGTTCAAAATAAATGAAAATAAACTGAGCATAATAGATTTGTTGTTGTTTTTTTCCTGTTGTACCGAAATCATATCGAACCTTGACCCCCGAACCAAGGTACGTACCGAACCGTGACATCTGTGTACCGTTCCACCCTTAATATATAAATAAATAAATAAATAAGTAAATATATATATATATATATATATATATATATATATATATATATATATATATATATATATATGTATGTGTGTGTGTGTGTGTGTATATATATATGTGTATATATATGTGTATTTGTTAAATTTTATTTATCTTTAATTTTCTATAATTATGATAGATTGTATTATTTATTTTATTTATTTTTTATTTTTTTTCAAACTTTACAGGTATTACAGGTTTTCTGAAATATTAAAAAAATCTACAAATTATGTATTTTTATTAAATATGCACTAATTTGCAGACATTTCCAGATCAGAAATCTGAACATTGGATAAAGCCAGGTTCAAATTCTTGTTTCGTTTTGTTGACATATTAGAGTTAAAGGTTTCTGCAGAGGGAAATTGTGGAGTAAAATCTTACATAAATCAGGCAACCCTCTGTAAAAATCCTTAGAATATAGATGCGAATAAGTGACAAATAGGTAAAGTGTAAAATAAAATATAAAATAAACACTTAAATGTGTATTTTGGATATTTTCTTTCCACTATTCTGAAAGATGACAAATAACCCAAATTTCAAAATTGACCAAAACACTGGTTTTGCCTGTAGCGTCTTACCTAAGACATCATAGGTGTGTTCCAAAAGCAAACTGTTTCAAATAATAATTTGCTTTGGACCAATTTTCACCCAGTATCTCTGTGTGCTGTGTATTTTTTTGTATGGCAAATGCTTGTTGTTAGCTTAGCAGCTAGGTAACAAGGTAATGTCAAACCCTATCAGAATCGAGTGCTATTTGTGTGGTTGCTGCCTACATAGGGCGTTCCAAATTGGTCACTTGTGGTGTTTCATTGCAGTTCAGATTCTGCCTTAGAAGGTCTATGTAGTCAGAAGACAGCAAGGCAGCTCAGTAAGCTGAATAGATAATAATTAAGTAATTAATTAATAAATAAATAAATAAATAAATATATATATATATATATATATATATATATATATATATATATATATATATATATATATATATAATATAATATGATATATATAATAAAAAATCTTCCAGAATCTTTCCAGAATATAAGTCAAGCTTATTATCAAAATGTGCTGCGAGTTGTATTGCAAGGCAACTTATATAATGCAATTAACGTCAGGTATGCAAAACATGTAGATTTGTGTTGAATGAGAGAGATATGTGAGCCCAAGTCTATTTGTATAGTGCATTTCACACATGCCAGTTGTTTTAGTTTTGCTTTAAATACACGAGTCTCGGCTTGGCATTTATAATAAATGTTCTTTATAATCAGTGTCACTATAATTTGTTTGTTTTATACATATTTTTCATTCCTTTTCTGCATACTATTATTTTTCTTTTTTAAATGTATATTTAATTATTTTATTTTACATTGTATATTGTTTTTATGATGTATTTTTTATTTATTTTTTCTTTTATGTAATATTTATGTATATTTATTAAATTGTATCTTTTGAAATTTTATTCAATTTTAATTTTCTTCAAAAAGGATTTGTTGTAGAGTGAGAGTAAATGAAATACGTTTATAATGTTTGTAAATGTTTTATTTACATGTATTTTACATTTATTTCTAAATGTAATTATAAAATATGTCTTATACACCGATGCAACGCAATTTTGCCATGCAATTTAACTTATTTTCTGCAAAATGTTACATGTGGCTGTACAATGATACCCATCATCATTATTCTTTCTGTCCTGCAGAAATGAGTCTTGACCCCAGCAGTTTCTCTGGCGTGAAGCTGAGGTCCAAGGCGTCTCTGCAGGGCTCCGGTTCAGCTCACTCAGCCGACAGCAGCCCCAGCCCCAGCCCCATGAGCTCCTTCCCCAGGAGAGGGGTGACCGGCGGGGGTCGAGACAGCGCTGGGTACCTGGAGGAGCTGGAAAAGGAACGGTGAGCTTGAAGGGATCATTCTGAGCATCAGATGGGCAGGTCATATGGCTGATTAGATCTCTTTAAGCAGGTTAACGAAAGGTTTCTTCTAAAGCTCCTAGAGGGTTTTGCTATTATATGAGATTTACGTGGTCAAATTTGTTACTGAGGGTACATTTGTTTGATTACAAGCGAAAAAGTGTTTGATTATCAGAAGTTAATATGCAGGTTCAGTGCAAAATATTCTGCTATATACACTACCATTCTACCTTTTGGGGTTTTGAAAGAAATTAATATTTTTATTGAGCAAGGATGCATTAAATTGATGAAAAGTGACAGTAAAGACATTTATAATGTTACAAAAGATTTCTATTTACAGTTACATTTAGTTATAGCAGACGCTTTTATCCAAAGCGACTTACAAATGTGGACAATGAAAGCAATCAAAATCAACAAAAGAGCAATAATAATAATAATAATATTTCAAATAAATGCTGTTCTTTTGAACTTTCTATTCATCAGAGAATCCTGAAAAATAACATATCAGTTTCCACAAAAATATTGTGCAGCACAGCTGTTTTCAACATTGATAATAATCAGAAATGTTTCTTGAGCAGCAAATCAGCATATTAGAATGATTTCTGAAGATCATGTGTCACTAAAGACTGGAGTAATGATGCTGAAAATTCAGCTTTGATCACAGAAATAAATTACATTTTAACAGGTATTCAAATAGAAAATGGTTATTTTAAATTTTAATAATATTTCACAATATTACAGTTTTTATTGTATTTTTAATCACATAAATGCAGACTTGGTGAGCAAAAGAAGCTTCTTTCAAAAACATAAAATAAAATCATATTTCTACATTTTTACATTACTAATACACTATTACATTATTAAAGGAAAACGCCACCGTTTTTCAATATTCCAGTATTTTCTTCCCTCAACTTAGACGAGTTGATACGTACCTCTCCCGTCTCAGTGCGTGCACTTAATCGCTGTAGCTATGCTAGCGTTTAGCTTAGCACCATTCATTCCTTAGGATCCAAACAGGGATGAATTTAGAAGCTACCAAACACTTCCATGTTTTCCCTATTTAAAGACGGTTGCATGAGTAGTTACACGAGTAAGTATGGTGACACAAAATAAAACGGGACGATTTTCTAAGCGGATAAAAATGATGACTATAATGTATGGCGGAAGAGCACTTCGCAGCACTTCGACCTCGGCGCAGTAATATCATCACTCCTGATAACTCCAGGAGTGATGATATTAGTGCGCCGAGGTCGAAGTGCTCTTCCGCCATACATTATAGTCATCATTTTTATCCGCTTAGAAAATTGAATGAATGGTGCTAAGCTAAACGCTAGCATAGTGGCGCCGCGTGCTAGAGCGATTAAGTACACGCACTGAGATGGGAAAGGTACGTATCAGCTCGTTTAAGTTGAGGGAAAAACATATTGGAATATTGAAAAACGGTGGCGTTTTCCTTTAATAAAAATAAGTTTTTCTATGGAGAAAATTTTTTTTTTTTTTTTTTTTTTACTTCTGGAACCTACACTGCTGTTTATATTTTGATCTATAACAAATTTATAGAGTCTAAAATTCAAATCAAATGTAATTATTTTGCTTTTATTAGGTCTTTGTTGATGGCGGAACTTGAGAAGGAAGAAAAGGAAAAAGACTGGTATTATGCTCAGCTACAAAACCTCACCAAAAGGATTGACAGTCTGCCGCTGACTGAGAATGTAAGTATTTACAGTACGCATGTGATGTTCAGTGCACATCATTACTGATCTTACATGATCTCTGTAGCTCATGCTGCTTCTGCTGTTGTAGTTTTCTCTGCAGACCGATATGACGCGCAGGCAGCTGGAATACGAGGCCCGGCAGATCAGAGCCGCCATGGAGGAGCAGCTGGGCACGTGTCAGGACATGGAGAAACGGGCGCAGGTGGGCTGAGATGCTGAAACTGAGAGACTTATCATTTGAAACTGGAACTTCTAAATTCAGAGCATGAAACCAACAGTTTAGTAATGAAGATTTCATCATTTGTCCTCAGGGACGCGTCGCTCGGATACAGCAGATAGAAAAAGACATGCTGAGGATTCGGACACGTTTACAGGCCCAGTCAGCCGACGCGGAGGTACTGGATTATTCGGGATTGAACTTTAGACTCAAGATTAGTAGTAATTAGTTATCATTTTTATAAATTGAAGGAATAGATCACCCAAAAATGAAAATTTTCTGAAAAAGTGCTTACCTCAGGCAACCAAAGACGTAGATGAGTTTGTTTCTTCATCAGATTTGTAGAAATGTAGCATTACATCACTTGCTCACCAATGGATCCTGAATGGGTGCCGTCGGAATGAGAGTCCAAACAGCTGATAAAAACATCACAATAATCCACAAGTAATCCAAATCCATCATAAAGACATTTTTAACTTTAACTTCTGACTAAAATGCGAGTCCATAATCTATAATAACGCTTCCTCAGTCCATCTCCTGTTGTCTCTCACATCAAAATCCACACACATATTTGTTTAGAGCTGTTTTGGCTTGTAAACGCTGCTTGACCTGTGCAGTTTTCTCTCCTGATTCAGACCAGACTACTTTTTCACTGAAGGAAGCGTTATTATGGATTATGGACTCATGTTTTAGCCAGAAGCGATGGTTTGAAGTTAAAAACATCTTAATGATGGATTTGTTTCCGGTTTTGTCTTCTCAAGACATTAACTGATGGACTGGAGTGGTGTTGATTACTTGTGGATTATTGTGATGTTTTTATCAGCTGTTTGGACTCTCATTCTGACGGCACCCATTCACTGCAGAGGATCCACTGCTGAGCAAGTGATGGAATGACACATTTCTCCAAATCTGATGAAGAAACAAACTCATCTACATCTTCGATGGTCTGAGAGTGAGCACATTTTCAGCAAATGTTCATTTTTGGATTGAACTATTCCTTTAATATGTTGGTTCCCCAAAATCTGTGTGTTATGACCTCTATTTGTGTCCACATGAACAAGTGAAAGTAATTTTGTGAAGTTTAGTTTAATCGTATCTTGTTAGTATGGAAATTTGTGGTCAGATTGTGCAAGCGTTTGTTCCTCTTTGCACATTTAATTCTTTTGCTTTAGAAAGGCTGATTTCCATCTTTGCATCAGTGTTTGCTGCGATTCTTTCAGGCTGTAATGTTCTGCTTTTAGAGCTTATACAGAAGCAAACGGAAATGGTGCACAGAAAATGCATCTGTGCATAAACACTGAAGCCATAAAAGTTTAATTGAATGAGCATGCTGTACTAATGGATCGTGTTCTATGTGGCTGAGCGTAAAAAAAACATTAGTGTGACCTAGCTTTAAGATGCAAAGAGCTTTTCTAGCTATGCCTGCATTTATGTATTTACATTTACATGTGTGCATTTGGTGCTATTATCCAAAGCATTGTACATTGCATTCAAGATGCAGGTTTTTATTGTATTTATTTATTTATTTATTTATTTTTGTAAGTTGAAGTCCTAAAGTAATTAAAAAAAAATTAACAAAATTCATTTTTTTTTTAAATAATTTATTTTATATATACTATAAATTAATATATATATTATATATATATAATATATACACATACATATATACACATACATATACACAAATACACACACATATATATATATATTTAAAACACTGAAAATATAAAAACTAATTCAAAACTAATCAAAAAAGTTAATTCAAAATTATTAAATAATAAAATAGTACTTATTTAGTACTTATATTTGTGTTATAGTATTATTATAGTTTATTGGCTTTAAGCACAAAAATTGCTATATAAAAGTAAGAAAAACATACACAATTTACTTGTAACCACATAAACAAAATAATAATACATTTCTTTATAATTATTTAGTATTAAAAGATTTTTCATTATAATACATATACAGTAATAAAATAAAACAGTGCTTTCTTCTACCTTTAACATGTATTATTCTGAGCAAAAGAAGATAAATATTTTATATTACATTTGAATTTAAATATAAATTTATAAATTTAATTATACATTTATAACTGTAAATAAATAAATTAATTAATAAGTAATAAGTAGTAATAAGTAATAATAAGTAATAAATTAAAACTGTAATAAATCAATCAATAATAAAATAAAATACAAAAAATAAATAACAAAAAAAAAAAAAAACTGGCCATTGCTAGTGCACTACTCTACTGTGCTACAGGAAGTCTGGGAGTTTTATATAGCAAAATAGTACAAAAGCACAAGTTTTTTTGTATGCATGTTCACTGACATGCTCAGAGTTGATAAATCCTATTGGACACTTTTGCTTTTCCTCCCCCTCTGTTGCCGTAATCCCGCCGGCTGAATGAGAAAACCAAATGTAGGTCAGGAAGAGCCTGATGCTGTTGCAGCTGCTGTCCTGTAGCTGAAGACTTAGCCTCGCTCCTGTATTTCTATATGCTGAATTATCCTGACCTCACAGAGCTGATTACACAGGTTATCCGTTCCCTATAGAGTGAGGCTCTCTGTCCACCTGCCTTTTGCTTACACAGAGTGACTTGCATTGCAGGTGTCATTTGCTCAGTTTAAAGTGCTGTTTCTCAAATTGAATCTTCAGGTCAAGCATGAGCCTGTGACACAGACTGAAGGAGCTCATGCAGCAGGAGATGCTGGGAGTGGTAATGCTGCCTGCTCACAGGTGAGTACTGTATCTATTTGCAATAGTCTACCACTAAATTAGACTCATTTTGTTGATGGTCTCATGAACAGAAGTGTCCTCCGGTGGCCCTTTTTTCTGCCAGTGGGTGCCAAGGATTCAGGCCCTTTTTTAAAAGGCCTTTCAGTCTGTGCCAAGAGCTTCGGTGTGCTTTGAATAATAATGATTTCAATGCAGATGCTAATGGTTTTATTGTTCATCATAGAGCCCTAGTTAGACTTTGAAATTCTAAGCAGAAACAGGAGGGTTTTTTGTACTCCATACTGTTTCACTCGCGTTAATGCCGCATGGTATTTTTCAGACAGATGGTGCGAGCGGTATGTCACTGGATTAGGTGCAAGGGATCGGGTCTGACACATGAGCCATACATTGTTCGCTAAACAAAAAGACTTGCACACATTTTTGTGGTTGCAAAGTGTATGTTATGCAATTTTAGTTTTTAAGATTTGTTTTTAAATTGTATTATTTGTATAAAATATTTAATAAAAGTTATTAATCATAAATAATTATAATACAAATTCGGTGATGCAGTAAAACACATTGCTTTTCCTTACTATAACATACAATATTCTCAGCAAAAAATTTTACATTTCAATATAAATGTGTACATTTGAATATACATTTATAAATGCAATAAATATAATTTAAAATAATTAAAAATATAATATAATTAATTGTAAATATAATTTAAACATATATTTAAATTTATAAATGTTATATACCTTTAGAAATTTATTTTTGCATTTAAAAATGTAAATGCAGCTTCTAAATGCACATTTATTTATATTTATATTTATATTTAAATATAAATTTAAATAAATATTCACATATTTATCTATGCATGGTCTCTGCATTCAAAAGACTGTATTGTAGACATGCTGAAGATATGTTTGATGTGAACAATTTTGTAGGGTGTAAAATATATACAATGCTATTGATGATTAAAAGGTCTTTTTATTTTAATACAAATTCAATGATACAATAAAACAGCACTTTCCCTTACCTTATCATACAATATTCCAAGAAAAAATAGTAATTATAAGCCACTTACAAAAGAAATATATTATAAATATTAAATATAGATTTATAAATGCTATATATGTGATTTAAAATATAATAATATAATTAAATTTAAATATATTTAATGCTTATATTTTTAAACTGATAAATGTAAATACAATTTATAAATTTAAATATGTATTACCTATGTATTAAATATGTATTACCTATACATAATATCTGCATTCAAAAGACATGCTGAAACTGTTTGATGTAAATAGTGTTATTTTTTAGGTTGATTAATATATATATATATATATATATATATATATATATATATATATGTATATAAGGGGTGGAACGATACATGTATTCGTACCGAACCATCACAGTATGGACATCTCGGTTCAGTGCATGAGGCCTCACAACAAATACAGGCAATTAACCCCCAATCCAGAAGGGGGCGCCCACAGTAATGCAAAGCTGTTTGATAACCGCCAGCAGAAGAACAGCGAATGCCATGAGTTGCACACTTGAAAACAAAGCCCACTAGACAGTGACCATGTGCTGATTCTGAATGCGTCTCTCACATAGACTGACAAAGGAGTATACTTTAAAGGCTTCCGCACTCAACTGTTTGCGAAATTGAGCTTTATGCTCGTGTATCCTACCTCTCTCATTCGGCACAAATCCAAATATTCCATAATATTTCCATATTTGCGATGTAATGTATCTGAATGCTAAACTATTATTTATTATGTAAATTATAGGCTTTGTACTTCAGTCGCTTTCCAACGGTGACACAGAAGCGTGCGCGCTGATGTTTGGTCCACTGTATTTTATTTTGATAAAGTACAAACTGTGCTGTCAAGTTAGCAATGCTGGTTTGTTTTGTGTATATGTGTGTGCGCGCTCCGGCGCGATCACTTCAACTGTTTCCTTATACCAGCAGAATCAACTTTAAATACTTGTTGTCTTATTAATAATGCATCACTGTATAAAGGTCTGCTTTTATTTGTGTACACTCACAATGAAAACAAAACATTGTGCTTTTGTAAAATAAAGAAAACAAATAAGATGTCACTTTCTGTCATTTGAGTTTCCTTTCTGTGAACAAATTAAGCATGTCACAAAAATTAACTGAAACTCAGCATATATAGGCTACGTTACGATTATCTGTAAACTAAATCAAATATATTTCAAGAATTTATTCCTTGAATGTATATACAGTGGATACGGAAAGTATTCAGACCCCCTTAAATTTTTCACTCTTTGTTATATTGCAGCCATTTGCTAAAATCATTTGTTCATTTTTGTTCCTCATTAATGTACACACAGCACCCCATATTGACAGAAAACACAGAATTGTTGACATTTTTGCAGATTTATTAAAAAAGAAAAACTGAAATATCACATGGTCCTAAGTATTCAGACCCTTTGCTCAGTATTTAGTAGAAGCACCCTTTTGATCTAATACAGCCATGAGTCTTTTTGGGAAAGATGCAACAAGTTTTTCACACCTGGATTTGGGGATCCTCTGCCATTCCTCCTTGCAGATCCTCTCCAGTTCTGTCAGGTTGGATGGTAAACGTTGGTGGACAGCCATTTTTAGGTCTCTCCAGAGATGCTCAATTGGGTTTAAGTCAGGGCTCTGGCTGGGCCATTCAAGAACAGTCACGGAGTTGTTGTGAAGCCACTCCTTCGTTATTTTAGCTGTGTGCTTAGGGTCATTGTCTTGTTGGAAGGTAAACCTTCGGCCCAGTCTGAGGTCCTGAGCACTCTGGAGTAGGTTTTCGTCCAGGATATCCCTGTACTTGGCCGCATTCATCTTTCCCTCGATTGCAACCAGTCGTCCTGTCCCTGCAGCTGAAAAACACCCCCACAGCTTCACTGTTGGGACTGTATTGGCCAGGTGATGAGCAGTGCCTGGTTTTCTCCACACATACCGCTTAGAATTAAGGCCAAAAAGTTCTATCTTGGTCTCATCAGACCAGAGAATCTTATTTCTCACCATCTTGGAGTCCTTCAGGTGTTTTTTAGCAAAGTCCATGCGGGCTTTCATGTGTCTTGCACTGAGGAGAGGCTTCCGTCGGGCCCCTCTGCCATAAAGCCCCGACTGGTGGAGGGCTGCAGTGATGGTTGACTTTCTACAACTTTCTCCCATCTCCCGACTGCATCTCTGGAGCTCAGCCACAGTGATCTTTGGGTTCTTCTTTACCTCTCTCACCAAGGCTCTTCTCCCCCGATAGCTCAGTTTGGCCTGACGGCCAGCTCTAGGAAGGGTTCTGGTCATCCCAAACGTCTTCCATTTAAGGATTATGGAGGCCACTGTGCTCTTAGGAGCTTAAGTGCAGCAGAAATTTTTTTGTAACCTTGGCCAGATCTGTGCTTTGCCACAATTCTGTCTCTGAGCTCTTCAGGCAGTTCCTTTGACCTCATGATTCTCATTTGCTTTGACATGCACTGTGAGCTGTAAGGTCTTATATAGACAGGTGTGTGGCTTTCCTAATCAAGTCCAATCAGTATAATCAAACACAGCTGGACTCAAATGAAGGTGTAGAACCATCTCAAGGATGATCAGAAGAAATGGACAGCACCTGAGTTAAATATATGAGTGTCACAGCAAAGGGTCTGAATACTTAGGACCATGTGATATTTCAGTTTTTCTTTTTTAATAAATCTGCAAAAATGTCAACAATTCTGTGTTTTTCTGTCAATATGGGGTGCTGTGTGTACATTGAGGAAAAAAAATGAACTTAAATGATTTTAGCAAATGGCTGCAATATAACAAAGAGTGAAAAATTTAAGGGGTCTGAATACTTTCCTTACCCACTGTATGTACTGCAGATTTTATATATATAACAATGTAATAATATTTAGTATTTTCACATCTAGGTGGAAAAATTTGTACTACTGTCTGTTCAAAATAAATGAAAAGAAACCGAGCATAGTAGATTTGTTGTTGTTTTTTTTTTTCTCCTGTTGTAACGAAATTGTATTGAACCGTGACCCCCGAACCGAGGTACGTACCGAACCGTGACATCTGCGTACCGTTCCACCCCTAATATATATATATATATATATATATATATATATATATATGTATATATGTATATATATATATATATATGTGTGTGTGTGTGTGTGTGTGTATATACAGGTGCATCTCAATAAATTAGAATGTCGTGGAAAAGTTCATTTATTTCAGTAATTCAACTCATTGTGAAACTCGTGTATTAAATAAATGCAGTGCACACAGACTGAAGTAGTTTAAGTCTTTGGTTCTTTTAATTGTGATGATTTTGGCTCACATTTAACAAAAACCCACCAATTCACTATCTCAACAAATTAGAATACTTCATAAGACCAATAAAAAAAAACATTTTTAGTGAATTATTGGCCTTCTGGAAAGTATGTTCATTTACTGTATATGTACTCAATACTTGGTAGGGGCTCCTTTTGCTTTAATTACTGCCTCAATTCGGCGTGGGATGGAGGTGATCAGTTTGTGGCACTGCTGAGGTGGTATGGAAGCCCAGGTTTCTTTGACAGTGGCCTTCAGCTCATCTGCATTTTTTTGGTCTCTTGTTTCTCATTTTCCTCTTGACAATACCCCATAGATTCTCTATGGGGTTCAGGTCTGGTGAGTTTGCTGGCCAGTCAAGCACACCAACACCATGGTCATTTAACCAACTTTTGGTGCTTTTGGCAGTGTGGGCAGGTGCCAAATCCTGCTGGAAAATGAAATCAGGATCTTTAAAAAGCTGGTCAGCAGAAGGAAGCATGAAGTGCTCCAAAGTTTCGTGGTAAAAGGGTGCAGTGACTTTGGTTTTCAAAAAACACAATGGACCAACGCCAGCAGATGACACCCCAAATCATCACAGACTGTGGAAACTTAACACTGGACTTCAAGCAACTTGGATTGTGAGCTTCTCCACCCTTCCTTCAGACTCTAGGACCTTGGTTTCCAAATGAAATACAAAACTTGCTCTCATCTGAAAAGAGGACTTTGGACCACTGGGCAACAGTCCAGTTCATCTTCTCCTTAGCCCAGGTAAGACGCCTCTGACGTTGTCTGTGGTTCAGGAGTGGCTTAACAAGAGGAATACGACAACTGTAGCCAAATTCCTTGACACGTCTGTGTGTGGTGGCTCTTGATGCCTTGACCCCAGCCTCAGTCCATTCCTTGTGAAGTTCACCCAAATTCTTGAATCGATTTTGCTTCCTCATATCCTCATAAGGCTGCGGTTCTCTCAGTTGGTTGTGCATCTTTTTCTTCCACACTTTTTCCTTCCACTCAACTTTCTGTTAACATGCTTGGATACAGCACTCTGTGAACAGCCAGCTTCTTTGGCAATGAATGTTTGTGGCTTACCCTCCTTGTGAAGGGTGTCAGTGATTGTCTTCTGGACAACTGTCAGATCAGCAGTCTTCCCCATGAATGTGTAGCCTAGTGAACCAAACTGAGAGACCATTTTGAAGGCTCAGGAAAGCTGCAGGTGTTTTGAGATGATTAGCTGATTGGCATGTCACCATATTCTAATTTGTTGAGATAGTGAATTGGTGGGTTTTTGTTAAATGCGAGCCAAAATCATCACAATTAAAAGAACCAAAGACTTAAACTACTTCAGTCTGTGTGCACTGAATTTATTTAATACACAAGTTTCACAATTTGAGTTGAATTACTGAAATAAATGAACTTTTCCTCGACATTCTAATTTATTGAGATGCACCTGTATGTATGTGTGTGTGTGTGTGTGTATATATATATATATATATATATATATATAATGTAAATGTAAATAAAAAAATTACTATTGTGACTTTAAAAGGTGTTTGATTAGGTTTGTTGAAGACCTGAATCTTTATTGTTTATAAATAAAATTTGTAAATTTAAATATAAATGTTTTTAAATTATATTTGTATTTAAACATAAATACTCAAATAGTTACCTATGCATAATATCTGAATTCAAAAGACTGCATTGAGGATATGCTGAAGATATGTTTGATGTAAACAGTGTCATTTTTTGGGGGGTGATTAATATATATACAATGTAAATGTAAATAAAAAATTTTACTATTGTGACATTAAAAGGTGTTTGATTAGGTTTGCTGAAGACCTTCATGTGTATTGTTTGTAAATGTAAATGAAATGTGTAAATTTAAATAGAAATAAATTATATTTATATTTAAATACTGTACAAATTTTCTCATATTTACCTATTGACATTTTGTAGGGTGAATCATGTATACAACAGATAAATAAGTAGATTTTATTATTTAAACTTTAAAAGGTGTTTGATTAGGAGACCTGTGAGTTTAATGTTTATTGTTTATTATTTATTTATTATTGTTTGAATCTGTCTTGTGTGTTTTTGCCTGTCAGGGCTCAAGTTCTCGGGTTGATCATGACACCGCCAGTGAGATGAGCAGTGCAGGAAGTTACTCTGTTCCACGCCGACTGACCAGCCATTTGGGCACTAAGGTTAACTAGTTCTAGATTCTCAATGGACCACAAAATGGATATTACTAATCAAAAATTAAGTTTTAATATATTTACGGTAGGTCATTTACAAAATATCTTCATGGAGAATGATCTTTACTTAATATCCTAATGAATTTTGGCATAAAAGAAAAATCAATAATTTTGATCCATACAATGTATTTTTCGCTATTGCTACAAATATACCCCAGCGACTTAAGACTGGTTTTGTGCTCCAGGGTCACAAATGACTTGCTGTGATGATCGAAAGCATCACGACAGCATGCATCACTTTAATGAAATCTGCATCTGCTTAGGTGGAAATGGTGTACTCGCTGCTCTCCATGCTGGGCACCCATGATAAAGATGACATGTCTCGCACCCTCCTGGCCATGTCCAGCTCTCAGGACAGCTGCATCGCCATGCGTCAGTCCGGCTGCCTGCCGCTGCTTATTCAGCTCCTCCATGGCAATGACAAGGACTCCGTGCTACTTGGAAATTCCCGCGGCAGCAAAGAGGCTCGAGCGAGGGCCAGCGCTGCTCTGCATAACATTATCCACTCGCAGCCCGATGACAAGCGCGGCCGGCGGGAAATCCGGGTGCTCCACCTGCTGGAGCAGATCAGGGCTTACTGTGAAACCTGCTGGGAGTGGCAGGAAAGCCATGAGCGTGGTGTGGACCAGGACAAGAACCCAAGTGAGACCCAGTATATCTCATGCTGATGTTTGTAAGGTGTCAGGAATAGTGCAGAGAGATGTGACATGGTATCCTTACCCATTATTTTTAGTTGTAGTAACTGTGTGGATTAATAGAAGTGTTTTCTCATCCTTGTGTTGGCTTCAACAGTGTTTTCAATGGTTAATTAAAAATTGCTGTATATTTTTGGTAACTTTTTAGTTAATTTTGAGCAAATATATAGTAAAATATAATTGCTCTTTTAATTTTAGCAAATTTTCTGCACGTTTGGCTGTCATTAAAGTACATATAGTATTTATAAATATTTTGAATTGTTTTTTATATTTACGATATTACATATTTTAACTATTTTATATAGTTTTCATTTTTATTTTAATTTTATTCATTTGATGTGCTTTTTCATTTTGATTTAGTAGGTTTTATTCATTTTATATGCTTTTCTTTTTTTTTTTTTACTTGTTACAATTTGTAATATTTATTTTTATAGTTAATTTATATATAATATTTTGAATTAGGTTTTATTTTTATATTTAAAGTGTTAGTTTTATTAGTTTTATGTGCTTTTATCATTTTAGTTATTTACTTAATATTTATATTTTATAATTTATTTTTATTTTCGTTTAAGTAATTTTAGTACTTCAACTTAGTTATTTCAGTTAGTTGCATTTTTTAGTTTGATATTAAGATGACTTTTTCATTTAATATTTATATTTTATTTCAGCTTTATTTCAGTTAACAATTATATTTCAGTTTTAGTCTATAGTCAGTTTTAGTTCATAACAACCCTGTTATATATATATATCAACATAAATCAGGCATTGAATCTGATGCATCTGCATTAGCCATTTAAAACAAACATAAATTGACCACTGTAATATATTGGCTTATATGTAGTTAATAACCAGTTATGTATTTATCAGCATAAACTCATGCATTAAATCTGATGCACTTGCATTAGACATTCAAAATAAACATACAAGTCAACCTCAGTAATATACTGGCCTATATGTCCCTATTATATTGCTGTAGTAAATGCAATGCATTTTTATTTTACCCCATATACTACACATTAATTTATAAATGTGATTCATGAAATGCTTTGATGGGAAGGAGCTTAATGGATGATTTAATAACTCTGACACAAATTCAGGTATATGAAGCTGTACAAACTCATTAACACGCTTTGCTTTCACTGCAGTGCCTTCACCAGTCGAGCATCAGATTTGCCCAGCAGTTTGTGTTCTCATGAAGCTTTCCTTTGATGAAGAGCACAGGCATGCAATGAATGAGCTTGGTAGGTTTTCCAAAACTATAAATGAAACCTGTCCTCCTGTTTGTTCTTGTTAGACATTGAAAAACCTAAAATTTGAATCTCATTGGCTGTATATTTCAATGCATTATTTATGCAGGTGGTCTTCAGGCGATTGGGGAGCTGCTGCAGGTAGACTGTGAGATTTACGGTCTTACCAATGATCACTACAGTGTTACACAAAGACGATATGCTGGAATGGCTCTAACTAATCTAACCTTTGGAGATGTAGCCAACAAGGTGCGTTATTTCTCTAAGCATTATGTGTATAGATTTCCATTCATTGTTAATTATTGCATTTAACTGTTACTTTCTTGTTTTGTCCACAGGCTACACTGTGCTCAATGAAAGGTTGCATGAGGGCCATGGTAGCTCAACTAAAGTCAGAGAGTGAGGACCTACAGCAGGTATACCTGTTTGGAAGCTCATGTCATAATTTGCATTAGTCATGCACGCCACCAAAAGGAAAGACATGAATCTCAAGTTATTGTACTAAGAAGCGCTATACTGCTTTAGGTAATTGCCAGTGTTTTGAGGAACCTCTCATGGCGAGCTGATGTGAACAGTAAGAAAATCTTGCGAGAAGTTGGCAGTGTTAGAGCCCTAATGGAGTGTGCCTTAGAGGTTCAGAAGGTGAGGTATCTCTGAAACGCTTTAATAATTTCTGTATGAATGCAAAAGAGCCATTCAGTCATTAAGGAAATTATCTTTTTATCCTTACAGGAATCCACACTAAAAAGCGTCTTGAGTGCCCTTTGGAACTTATCAGCACATTGCACTGAAAACAAAGCTGATATCTGTACTGTTCCTGGAGCTTTGGCATTTTTAGTGAGCACTCTAACATATAGAAGCCAAACCAACACCCTTGCCATAATAGAAAGTGGGGGTGGCATCTTGAGAAACGTGTCAAGCCTAATTGCCACAAATGAGGAGCACAGGTACAGTATGCTTATTAAATGCTGCATACGCTCACCGATCTTTAATACGTCCACATGGCAGCCAACCTTTTCCTCTTTTTGTTTATTTCAGGCAAATATTAAGGGAAAACAGCTGTCTTCAGACTCTTCTTCAGCACCTTAAATCACACAGTCTGACGATAGTGAGCAATGCCTGTGGGACGCTTTGGAATCTCTCTGCTCGTAATGCAAAAGATCAAGAAGCATTATGGGATATGGGTGCAGTCAGCATGCTAAAGAATCTCATTCACTCCAAGCACAAGATGATTGCTATGGGAAGTGCTGCCGCTTTGAGAAACCTCATGGCGAATCGGCCTGCCAAGTATAAGGATGCCAACATCATGTCTCCTGGATCCAGTCTGCCATCCTTGCATGTTAGAAAACAGAAAGCACTAATTGAAGAACTAGATGCACAGCATCTCTCTGAAACCTTCGATAACATTGACAACTTGAGCCCGAAAACCTCCCATAGGGCCAAGCCGAGACATAAGCATAACGTCTATGGCGATTATGATGGTGTCTGTCGATCAGATGGCTATAACCCCAATGGAGTCGGTGTTCGATCACCTTATATGAACACCCCAGTGCTCTCAAGCCCATCATCTCGTGACAACAGAGGAAATGGAGAAAGCGTCCGAGCCGAGAGGGACAGAAGTCTAGATCGAGAGCGAAGGGGTTTCCATTCTGACGCGGAGACTGCCAAGCGAATGGTGCAGATTCCCACGACTGCAGCTCAAATTGCGGTAGTTATGGAGGAAGTGCAAAGCATGCACTTAAGTATGGATGATAGAACCGCAGGATCCACACCAGACCCTCACGTTGTGCAAGATGACATGATCCGACGCCAAACTGCTGTTCATGGTCACCAAAATATGTACAGCTACAGCAAAACTGACTCTTCGGGGAGACCGTGCCCAATGCCCAAACTGGAGTACAGAGCTTCTAATGACAGTCTGAATAGTGTCAACAGCACTGATGGCTATGGTAAGAGAGGTCAAATGAAGCCCTCAGTGGATTCCTATTCAGAAGATGATGAAGGCAAATGCTGTGTCTACAGAAAATATCCGGCCGACCTTGCTCATAAGATACACAATGCGAATCACATGGAAGATGACAATGGAGATCTGGATACACCTATTAACTACAGTTTGAAGTATTCTGATGAACAACTCAACTCTGGTCGACAAAGTCCAAGCCAGAATGAAAGGTGGGCAAGGCCTAAGCTCCTTGATGATGAAATGAAACGGCCAGATCAGAAACCACCGAGATCGCAAAGCCCAGGATACCCCATGTACACTGAAGCCAGCAGTGAAGGAGAAGATAAACTAAAAAAGTACCAGCCCAGGTTTGTTCAACAGGACCTGCCTGGGTTTAGGTCAAGGGGCTCAAATGAACAAATTAACAGTGGGTCAAGTCATGGACTTAACAAAAAGATCTCTCAGACTATCTGCACTGTTGATGACTATGCCGACGATAAACCAACAAACTACAGCGAGCGCTATTCAGAGGAAGAGCAGCTTGATGAGCAAACTCCAAACTACAGCATGAAATACAATGAGGATCATCATGTAGAACAGCCTATTGATTACAGTTTGAAGTACTCTGATGCTTCCTCCAAGAAGGCCATGTTTAGTCATTCAAAGCCATCTTCTACCCAAGGTTCTGTCAAAAACCATTTAAGCCAAGATAGTTCCTCCTCTGTGGTATCTTTGAAGAACCAGGGTAGGCAAAAGCAGCTCCACCCTTCGTCTGCTCAAAGCAGAGCAGGACCAACGAGAGGAGTTCAGAAGAACCAAGCATGCAAGGCTCCCACAATAAATCAAGAAACATTACAGACATATTGTGTGGAGGACACACCTATTTGTTTCTCACGTGGTAGCTCTTTATCGTCATTGTCCTCAGAGGAAGATGAAATGGAGAGCTGCAAGCGTAACGTCAACTCAGCCAATAACTACCCAACTCTACCTATATCAGAAAAAGAATCCACTAGTAACATTGCATCTGACCAACGCACAACTGAGAGCCAATCATCAGGCCATTATGTTCGCATCAAGCCTCCACGACATCACTTGGGACATGGAGATGCTTCCAGGCATCACAAAACGGTGGAGTTTTCATCAGGTGCTAAGTCACCATCCAAAAGTGGTGCCCAGACACCCAAAAGTCCCCCTGAACATTATGTACAAGAGACTCCGCTCATGTTCAGCAGATGCACGTCTGTCAGCTCCCTTGACAGTTTTGAGAGTCATTCCATTGCAAGTTCTGTGCAGAGTGAGCCATGCAGTGGGATGGTAAGTGGGATTATCAGTCCGAGTGATCTGCCTGATAGCCCTGGACAAACAATGCCACCAAGTCGCAGTAAAACACCACCACCTCCACCACCACGATCCACATCAGTAAAACAAAAAGTTACTGTGCCTCCCCACTCTGAAAAACGTGATTTGGCTCCAAGACATGCAGTTGTAAATGCTGCTGTACAGAAAGTGCAGGTTTTACCAGATAATGATACTCTTTTACATTTTGCCACGGAAAGCACTCCAGATGGCTTCTCTTGCGCTTCAAGTCTTAGTGCACTAAGTTTAGATGAACCTTTTATTCAGAAAGATGTTGAGCTGAAGATAATGCCCCCAGTTCATGAGGATGACAATAGTAATGAAGCAGAGCTTGAGAAAGAAGACATCCAAGAACCCAAGGTTCAAGAGAAACCACCATCAACAACTGAACCTGGCAAAGACATCTTGGATGACTCGGATGATGATGATGACATAGAGATTCTAGAGGCTTGTATTAACTCAGCAATGCCGACTAAATCATCAAGAAAACCGAAAAAGCAATCGCCCTCAAGTACCTCTAGAATACCCCCACCCGTGGCTCGCAAACCAAGTCAGCTCCCTGTTTATAAATTGTTGCCACCACAAAGCAGAGGACAACAGCAGAAGCATGTCACCCTAACACACTGTGAGGACATGCCACGGGTGTACTGTGTTGAGGGAACTCCCATTAACTTTTCCACAGCAACATCTCTGAGTGACCTCACAATTGATTCACCCCCGAATGAGTTGGCGGGTATTGAAAGTTCAGCTCCCCATGTAGAAGCATCTGGTCAAAGACGAGACACTCTGCCAGAGGGGAAAAGTGCAGAGGGTAAAGATACAGGTTTATCACCTTCCATGCAGTCTGCCCTGGCTGAGAACGAAGGGGACGATATTCTTGCAGAGTGTATCAACTCGGCAATGCCCAAAGGCAAAATTCACAAGCCATTTAGAGTACAGAAGATGCCTGAACAGGCTCAGCATCCATCCACCGCCACTGGCAACCTAGTTCAGCAAGACTTGGAAAAGAAAAAGCCAACTTCTCCTGTAAAACCTATGCCACAAAGCAGTGAGTACAGAGCAAGGATGCTAAAACGGCCAGAGGCTCCTAGTAGCTTGTCAGAAGCAGCATCATGTCCAGATAAAAACAAAGAAACAGAAAAGAAAGAGCCCAAAGTAGTCACAAGAGAGTTTGCTGATAAGCCTGCTAATCCTGAAGTGAGAACACGTCCTGGGTTTGCCTTTGATTCTCCACATCATTACACACCAATTGAGGGCACACCTTACTGCTTCTCTCGCAATGATTCACTGAGTTCGCTTGACTTTGAGGATGATGATCTTGACTTGTCTAAAGAGAAAGCTGAGCTGCGAAAAGATAAAGAGCAAAGAAAAGTTCCCCCTTTGAAGTGCAGTGTAGAAAAGCCAGTAAACACCAACAGAGTATCAGCATTTCAGACGGCTCCAACAAAACCCCTTCAAAAACAAGGTTTTCCACAAGCACCCAAAGAAAATACGGTTGCAGTGTGCGATGAGAAGCAAAAGTTTTCCATTGAAGACACACCTGTGTGTTTTTCACGAAACTCATCTCTTAGCTCATTAAGTGACATTGACCAAGAAAACAACAACAAAGATTGCTCACACAAAGACGATGCAACTCAGATGGAAGTGCCCAGGCCACAAGCCTCTGGTTATGCGCCAAAGGCCTTTCACGTTGAGGACACCCCGGTGTGCTTCTCTAGAAATAGTTCCCTTAGCTCTCTCAGTATTGATTCTGAAGATGACCTTCTCCAAGAATGCATCAGTTCTGCAATGCCAAAGAAAAAGAAACAGCCACCAAGAAGTAAGACTGAGGAAGCAGAGGTTAAGGAAGAAAAGAGCATGTTGGCTGATGGAATTTTAGCAGAGGAACCAGATCTTATATTAGATCTCACAGACACACACAGCCCTATTTCAGAGCAAGCCTTATCACCAGACTCTGAATCATTTGATTGGAAAGCCATTCAAGAGGGTGCCAATTCTATAGTTAGCAGTCTACATCAGGCTGCAGCGAGTCTCTCCAGACAAGGTTCCTCTGATTCAGACTCCATTCTGTCTCTCAAATCGGGCATTTCCATTGGATCACCTTTCCACCTTCCTTTAAATCAGGAAGACAATAAGCCTGCTACAAATAAAGGGCCAAGAATACTAAAACCTGGTGAGAAAAGCACTTTAGAGTCCAAAAAGAAGGAGGAAGAAACTAAGAGCCTGAAAGGAGGAAAGAAAGTGTATAAAAGTCTAATCACAGGAAAGCCCCGACCCAGTCTGGAAAGCATGTCCTCTCAGCACAGACAAGCTCAAGCTCCTGTGATCTCTAGAGGGAGGACAATGATTCATGTTCCTGGTGTGAGGAGCAGCTCTCCTAGCACCAGTCCAGTACCAAGAAAGCCCCCTCCACGTGGCCAAATGTCAAAACCACCATCCCAAGCACCTGGTCCTGGAAACTCTCCAAGAACCATGAAAATCCCAGCAAGTTCTGAACCTAGTCCTGCCAGGGACCCAGCATTATCTCAAGGAGGGTCAAGTAAAGCTTCCTCTCGATCTGGGTCTAGAGACTCCACACCTTCTAGACCAGTACAGCAATCTCTAACAAGGCCCATGCAGTCCCCTGGTCGTGCCTCAGTTTCACCTGGTAGGAATGGTTTGAGCCCATCCAACAAATTATCCCAGCTGCCTCGCACTGCCTCCCCTAGTGCTGCTTCAACAAAATCTTCAGGATCCGGACGCATGGCTTACACTTCTCCAGGGAGGCAACTAGGCCAGCAAACACCAACAAAGAATGTTGTGAGTGGCTTGCCTAGAAGTACCAGTGGAATTCCTAGAAGTGAATCTGCCTCAAAAAGTCTAAGCCAGTGTGGAGCCTCAGGCCCTTCAAAGAAGGCAGAGTTGTCCAGAATGTCGTCTACCAAATCCAGTGGGAGTGAGTCTGACCGGTCTGAGAAGCCTGTACTTGTTCGTCAGTCAACATTTATCAAAGAAGCCCCTAGTCCAACACTAAAAAGGAAATTAGAGGAGTCAGCATCTTTCGAGTCCTTGTCTCCTTCATCTCCAAGCCAGTCACAGACTCCAGTATCCAGTCCATCCTTACCGGATATGTCACTTAGTCTACCCTACCAGGGAAGTGGTTGGAGAAAGTCGCCTCATGGTCAGAACTCCGCAGAAAACGCTGATGGGAAGTCACTCCGAAGGCATGACATCTCCCGATCCCATTCAGAAAGCCCTTCCAGGCTCCCAATCAACAGGACTGGGACATGGAAAAGGGAGCACAGCAAACATTCATCATCTCTCCCAAGAGTAGGCACTTGGAAAAGAACCGGGAGTAGCTCTTCCATTCTCTCCGCTTCGTCCGAGTCCAGTGAAAAGGGGAGAAGCGAGGATGAGCGGCAACCCGCAAATCCTCCTCAAAAATCAGGCAAAGAGGGGGGCCTGGAACGCAAAGGAACGTGGAGGAAAATGAAAGAGAGTGAAAGCTCATATGCACCTTCTATGACTTTAGACTTGCCAGATCCAACTGGTGATGCTGCTCATTCAATGGGTGCTGCTATGTCCAAGACAGAAGATGTCTGGGTGAGAATTGAAGACTGTCCCATAAACAATCCAAGGTCTAGTAAATCACCCACAGCAAACACACCTCCTGTTATCGACAGTCAGTCAAGCAAAGGGCTACCTTGTGACAGGGACTTAAGCGAATCGCACTCAAAACAGCCACTAGCAAGTGAGAATGCAGCCATGAGCCACCTGGGTTCAGAAACAAATCTGAATTTACTCAGGAGTAGCGAGTCTCTTGATAAAAAAGTCGCTGATATCAAGCCTGCACCAAGTAACCCAAACATTGGCACAGAGGTTCATGAATTCCCAGTTGCTGAACGCACACCGTTTAGCTCAACTAACTCTAGCAAACACAGCTCCCCTAGTGGTGCCGTGGCTGCTAGGGTAAGTCCTTTTAATTACACACCAAGCCCCAGAAAGAGTAGTGCTGATAGCACAACTCCAAGACCATCCCAGATCCCAACACCCATTACAAGCAATGCAAAAAAGAGAGACACTAAAGGAGAAACGACTGAAAGTGGGTCTTACATTGTCACTTCTGTCTAAGTTTGGACTCCTAAACTTTTATGGTGACATCCAGAAAACACTTATTACAGACTCTGGCCTTGTTTATACTTTGCTTTGTGTTTTTGTGGAGAAACCTCTGTGGAGGCCACTTTCCTAGAACTTCTTGTTGTTGCACCCTGTATTAAGAAACTTATTCTTGCTGGTTGATTGCTGTTTAAGCTAATGTTGGTTTCAAATCCAGAGAAGCAGCAGTAGGGAGGCGAAAATGTTTGACAATTTGTACTGTACAGATTTGATTATGTATATATTTAATTTAACAACACATCAGATTCCTGTATTTACTTTGACTTTACAAGAATATTGACTAATGGTGGACTATTTGGGATGCTGTTCAACTTCTGGTGGAATTCAGTACTAATGCATTTAATTTTTTTTTTTTTTTTTTAGAACAAACTGTAAACCTGTATTAATTCAAATGTTAAACTCATTCTTACTGTTGCATATTGTATGTTACATAATGGATTTTCTCCTTGCATGTACCGATTCAGTGGTATAGTATTTCCTATAAAGATAAACATTTCTGTGGACATATGACCTGTACTGATAGCTGTAGTGTAACATTTTACACTTTTGTGTGTGCGCTTTTGAAAGCAAGAAATAATCCTCAAAACTCTTGAATGATGTTGACGGTTGACATAGATTATATATTAAAAAAATAAAACATAGTTCCATTGCTCTGCTGTTTGTGTATAGTTGTTGCCAGATGAGGTGGGTGTCTTTTCAATGAAACAATAGTCTTGGAAGGACTGAAGTAATGTTTGATAATTAAATTATTCATGTAGGTTTTGGTGTTGGTACCTTTTTAAAAGCTCATTTGCTTCCCCTTTTATTTAGTACTGAAGCACATAATTAGATTCAACTGTTTTGCCTAAACCATGGTGTAAATAATCACATTTGAGTTTTTACATTTTTATTTTTCTCATGCAACAAAGTGGGCAAATCAATGTTTACAAAATATTTCCAATAAAAAAAAAATTTAATTACATATAATTTTTGTCTATGGCCTGATTGTTTATTATAGACCTCTTATGATTTTTTTGCATCTGTTAATCTTGATTAAAAATGTTTTGTTTTGTTTTTTTACTTTTTTTTCTGAAGCAAAAAAAAAAAAAAAAGTAATCCCAATAAATTATGGGAACCCCCCTTTTTTGGGCTTTTTTTCTTTTTCCAGGAAAAGAAAGACTTATCTAAATTGAGTAAAAGAATTTTAAACTCCTGGGTCATTTAATGTAAACCAATTACTCATCCAATTTAGTAAGGCAAATAAATATCTAAATTCCTTCATGACTCACATGTAGTCAGCTCTCAGGAATGCAGTACTCTCCAACAGTCATGACTGTAATCAGCCATCATTTAGTAAATGCACGTAGTCACATTATGATGCTACTGTCATATATAGTACATTTAGTACATAACGGTATACAGTTCATTTGAGGGCTGTCTGATGGTGACAGCCTTTTTTCGTGGCAATGATAAGCAGGCAAATAAGCACTGGTCATACTTTTGCACTTGTACCGACTTCTTTGTGCTTCTCCAGTTGTGGTTGTTGTCTCACAGAATGTGAGAGATTGCTTTACCAAAAGTTTTCTCAGAATTCCCTTCAGTTTCTGCTACAAGAACAGCATTCTAGATGGAATACTGAAAATGATATTTTGTTCAAAAGGAAATTTATTCATGCAAGAGTTCTTTGTAGTGGTTCATCAAATCAGTAGGACTTCCTCCCATTTCCTGTGGTTCCGCCTTAAAGTGGCAAACGGGGGGAGTATCGCCAGTTAGTACAGAGCAGCTGATGAGGTGAGTTCAAGACATTTAAATCCAATCTGTAAAACTCAAGTGCGATTCAAACCATGTGAACATTCACTTAAGTGACTGCATAAAGCATAAATATTTAATTAAGTATAAAATGTATAGTTTCAAATAATTGAATTTTGGTGCTTATTTTCATAAAATGGATAAGTAATATGTGATATTTACAGGATAAACAGAGCACTTTGGACAACAGCAACTCAAGCAAAATGAACCAGACGTTTACAGACGATTACTACAATGAATCAAGTGAATATGATTCTCTGTGGTTTAATGAAAATGGGAAAGACCCTGTGTTTTCAGAGGTGAAAAACTTCATGAGTATACTTTCTCTGGTCATTTACTGCCTGACGTTTCTCATCGGAGTTCCTGGAAACATGTTTGTTGTGTACATCGCTGGAATGAAGATGAAGAGGACGGTTAATACAATATGGTTTCTCAATCTAGCGACTGCTGACCTCCTGTGCTGCCTTTCCATACCTTTCAGCTTGGCACAGATCCTCCTTGACCATCACTGGCCGTATGGATCGGTCATGTGCAAGATTCTCCCCTCTGTTATAGTCATCACCATGTTTGCCAGCGTTTTCACCTTGAACTTGATTAGTCTGGATCGGTTTGCTCAGGTGATCACGCCGGTTTGGGCTCAAAATCATCGTAATTTGTTGCTTGCGCGACTGTCCTGTGTAGCAGCCTGGGTCTTGGCTTTGGCGCTCAGTTTGCCCTTTATGTTATTAAGACAAACTTACACTAATGAGGAGTTTAACATCACACTTTGCACATTTCATGCTGATGAAGAAGTTGATTCCAATCGTGCAACATCTGGAAGGTTAAGCATCATCAGATTTGTGTTTGGCTTTTTAGTTCCTCTCATATGCATCACAACATGCTATGGATTCATCGCACGCAAGTTAGGCAGGAGTCATTTTCACTCTGGACGAGCGTTTCGCATCATGTTGGCTGTAATCGTGGCCTTTTTTCTGTGCTGGTTGCCGTATCACACAGTGGATTTGATAGTCATGTATGGAGAGAAATCAAGTTCCTCTGTGGCTTTCGTAGTGGATCCGTTGGCCATCTCTTTGGCGTATGTCAACAGCTGTCTCAACCCCATTCTGTATGTTTTCATGGGGCAGGATTTTAAAAGTAAAGTTAAACTTTCTCTAAGACGTGTTTTTGAAAAAGCTTTCTCTGAAGAGGGAACACAAGCGTCACGATCCACACAGTCACAACAAATGCATTCAGTCTAGTGAAGATATCAACTCATTTATTCAGAGTTCAGGTCATTTTTCTGTGCCAAACCTATGCACTTTCAAACAAGACTTGTTCCAATTGCTTTAATATATATACCAAATACTCCCATGATGTATCTTGACAAAAATATTTATTTTAAAAACTGAAACTTAAGATATGCAAAACAGCCTACTTTAGCATTTTTCAATAGAAGTGTCCATTCTGGTTTCTTCTTTGTCAGGAAGTTATGCAATTCATTAAGTGCATCTAAAATGATCTGTACTAAAACAATAAAATAAAACATAGATGTGATATTGTTTTATGTTACAAGTCATTCCTAAGCATTAAGCAATGCTCAGTTTTTGTTGCATTTTTGCTCCTATTTTTATTTAAATTAACAGGGTTTTTGTGAACTAGTTCATGACGAAGCAATTTCTTGTGCACCGAAAGCTCAAATGCAGCTTGCAGTCTGTAATTCTGATGCTATTTTTAGGCAGGTGCTGTAAGTTTTGAGGAAGTCAATGGAGTGTCTTTTAATGGGATGTGGTCTACAGGCTGAAGGCTCATCGTGATTAAAAATAAAATGTACAATTACTAATTACTAACTACTAATGCTATACTGTTACTGAGTGTGTGTTTAATGTCAATCCAGATTTGAATATTTTTTTCTGTTTATGACATTTTCAATCATTTTATATTTTTACTATAATATTGTTTTCACTTTACTGTTGTTGCATGATCATTAAACATTCAAAATGACTTTTAATTGGGCTTTACTGAATACTTGATTTTGATTAGTCTGTGGAGTCATTCTTTGGCCAAATATTTAACGAGGTCAAACTGTAGGCTGTAACTGATCATTGTCTCAGTCAAATGTTTTATTTTCCTACATTGCTTTTCAAATGTCTCTCATATAGGCTATCATTCTACACTCTCTCTTCTCGCATAATAAAACAAGGCTATTTAAATCCAAATCATATATTATTTCATTTCATTTTGTTAGTTTATTTGTAAGTAGCTTTGTAATTGTCCTGGTTACCCTTTTGGTATTTTGGTGAAAATGATAGATTGCCTTTACATTGTCTCTCATTTTTTAAAATAAAAGGCCTACTTTCACTTTAATGACTGTTGTATTAATAGTATCCTTCCTCTACAATCAAGTGAAGTATAAATTGAGCTTAAATGATCCTTACAAAAATTAACCATGGTTTTATTTTAGGTTTTTTTTTTTTTTTTGTTGTTTTTGGTGGATTGATTGCCATATCTATAACGATGGTTTTACCACAAATACCATGGTTAAACTATGGTTGTCGTAGCAAAAGCATTAATTTGTGTTTACTATGGTTTAACTACAATAAACATGGTTTTTGGGTTTTATTTGTAGTAGCCTAAAACCATGGTTAATTTTCGTAAGGGAAAACTGTACTATTCTTGATTTTTTCCTGCGCATAGGTAACCTAATTTAATGTTGTTGTTGTTAATTGTCATTTATTTATTTTTTCGTCAAGCATAGCCTATGCCTCACCTCAGAAATTGGCACCATTCCTGTCAGAGTCCGTGCACGTGCGCTCAGCTAAAAGATAAAAGTGTGACAGACTTTGACACGGTGTTTACATTACGAGTAAATGCACAAAAAGTCGTGAAAACAATGTTATGTTGACTAATTAACTTTTTTAATGAAATTAGACATCAGTACCACCGCTCCAGAAAAACAAAAAGAACTCCATATTCACGACATTTTGGATTTAGACCTTTGAATTTCTCCATTCACCAAACAGTAAGTTTGCCTAGTTTGTGTCACTACATTCAACATGAGACTTTAAAAGAACAGAAGTAGAATGTGTGTTTTGTTGACTCTTTCTCAGAAGAAAACCCTTATCTCAGTAATTTCCACTTTAAACGTTCCTCTTTTTACTATATGTAAGAGGGTGTCACTGTGCTCTCGGCAGTAATAGTTTAGTTGATTCACAATGTGTTCACAACACATGCACTCAGGGTCGCTGCTGGCCAAATGAGTGCCCTAAGCAGAATAGTATTGTTGTGCCCCCTCCCTCAAAAAAACAAAACAAAACAAAAAAACACCTACTTATAAGGGGTCAAAATAGAACTTTAATAAAATATAAAAATAAATAAATTGTAATTAAATTGTATTATTTATAAATTACAATTGTAGCACTAGAAGTAAACTATGGCTATGATTTTATTAATACAGTTGTCTGATTGATTTTATGGTCTCAAGGATTCAGAAATTACACAAAATAAAATTAAGCAGTTTTACTACGATAACCATGGTTAATTTTGGTAAGGGTTGTGATGTCCACATGTTTTTGTTGAAGAAATTAAAGAGGCTGTAGCATTTGTATCACAAAAAGGTTGGCAAAAATTAAAAATTAAGTGGATATTTGAATTAAATGTTTGGTCAATATTAAACAAGGATTTGATCATCCTGTAAGTGTAACAGCAATTATCAGGCCTTCCGTGCCCTTTGCAGGCATTTGTACTAATGTAAATTGTTTATTTTGTATTACATTATATATTAGGCTACATATATTTAACATTGTTATTCAATGAAACCATATGATTATTATTAATTAACCAATCGCCTCGTTGTTTTTATATAATACATTTTAAGTCATGGAAACTAGAATATTAAGTCAGATGTGTTTTTGGTGGTGGTGAAATTATTACCGACATTAAAACACGTTACTAACGTCAACAGTCAACAAAAGTTTCACAGGATTATGAACATAGTTACCTGAAAGTGATGCACGGGCTTCATCTCGGGCTTTTTCTTTTCTCTGCGCTGGACTGCGCTGATGTCTTGTCCCTGATATAGCCTAGTTGTCCATTAATTATGATGATCATTTGTATTCAGCCGCAAACATGAGGTGAGAGCGGGCGCAGATGCGGGAATGGTGCATCACGTGTGCTTATACGGCCTACTGCGTTCATCATAAAATGCATTTTTTATAATTGTATTTATATAATATGTTTATGTTAATATTTTATCTTTTATTTATTTATTTATTTATTTATTTTTTGAGCAACTGGGATGGCCCCCCCCCCCAACTAACTTATTCAGTGTCTTTTCTGATTAGATACATACATTACATCACTGGGTCCCATCATACAGCCACATGGCTTCTCCTATCATTGCTACGCTGATGACACACAGCTCTATATCTCTTTTCAACCAGAGGATCCAACGGTAGCTACACGGATCTCAGGCTGCCTGGCGGATATCTCAGCATGGATGAAAGAACATCACCTCCAGCTCAACCTGGCAAAGACTGAGCTTCTTGTCTTCCCTGCCACTCCAGCTCTACAGCATGATTTCACCATCCAGCTAGGTTCTTCTACAGTTACCCCATCAACTTCGGTCAGAAATCTTGGTGTAATCTTTGATGACCAGCTGACCTGCAAAGACTGCTCGATCTTGCAGGTTTGCATTACACAATGTCAGAAAGATCAGGCCATTTCTAACAGATGCATGCTGCACAACTTCTTGTCCAGGCCCTTGTCATTTCTAGGCTGGACTACTGTTGTCTTCAACGAGCCCAAAAGAGCCCATGTTACACCTCTCTTTATCTCCTTGCACTGGCTACCGGTTGCAGCTTGCATCAAGTTCAAGACATTGATGCATATAGAACAGCCACAGGCTCAGCACCCGCCTACTTCCACTCACTATTACGAATCTACACTCCCTCCAGAAGTCTGAGATCCACTAGTGAGCGACACCTCGTGGTACCGTCACAGAGAGGCTCAAAATCACTCTCCAGAACATTCTCGTTCACCGCTCCTGGCTGGTGGAATGATCTTCCCACCCCTATCCGGAATGCTGGATCCCTGACAATCTTCAAGCAACAGCTGAAAACTCATCTCTTTCGACACTACTTGACTTCATCATAAATTAAAAAACAAAACCTTTTGTCTTTCTCTTTATTTATTCGTTCCCTTTCTAGCTTGTACTTATTTGAACAATGACTGAGACTTGGTATTACGAGCACTTCCTCTGTCTGTTTGCCTCTTTAAGATGAATCGCTTTATGTATTCCCCAACTGTAAGTCGCTTTGGATAAAAGCATCTGCAAAATGACTAAAAGTAAATGTAGATATTTTCAGAATATATATTTCACAATATTCTCAAAATAATTGCCTAGATCAAATACTCTTGTCAAGTATCTTAACAAAAAATATTATTTTTTATAATAATTTTATAATGTTATTTTTCTTAATACTGAAACTTATATGCAAAACAATATGGAATTTATTTTGACATTTAGAGAGTTAATTTTTTTTTAAAAAAAATCTTATTTCTAAAAGAGTGTTCTCAAACATCTGCAAATGAAACAGAGATATGATAAAGAAGGAATAGTGTTTTGTTTTACAATGTTTTTGCCATTCTTAATTAGTCTTTTTTTTTTTTTGCACTGTTTTCATGGTAGGATGTGGTCTTCTGGCACTTATCTTGATGTCTGTGAATATTCTGTGTCTTAAATGCAAAATCTACAGTATACTAATATATTACTATACTAATGTCTTGTGTGTGTAACATCAATCCAGATTGTAATGCTGTTATGTATTATGCTCTTTATTCAATAAATTATTATTTTTTTTAAACTATAGATTTCCTATTCTATATTTTTTATGCCACATATCACATGACTGCAGAGCATATAATCTTTAAAAGATATAGCTGAAGATTACACAAGTTTAGGTTAGAATTGCTGTCTTTTGTATTGTTGTCCTGATGTCCTTTTTGGTATTTATTTTGTGAAAATATTGACAGTACAATGTCCCATATTTTTGCAAATAATAGACCTATACTCTACAATTAGAGCTCCAGAAATGGATGTTTTCACTTCAAACACCGTAAGTTAATGTTCATAGAGAACACTCTCAGAAATAAAGGTACAAAAGCTGTCACTGGAGCGGTACCTTTTCAAAAGGTACACTTTTGTACCGTTTAGGTACTAATATGTACACTTTAGGTAATGTGTACCTTTAAGGTACCAATATGGACCCTTTAGGTACAAAAGAGTATCTTTTGAAAAGGTACCGCACCAGTGACGGCTTTTGTACCTTTATTTCCGAGAGTGAAGGATAAATAGAATGGAGATTTAAACTTTTTTTCTTTATGTACCCTATCACTTCTTTACTAATCTTTACCTACTCTCTGTTTTCATTTTTTTTTTACTTCCAGTTTATAAACACATAAACGCTTAATGTGCAACTCAGCGTGTTGCGTTCATATTCTGGGGTATATTCTGCTTGTCTGTAAATGATTATTAATGCTTTATTAATAAGGTGTGTATTGAACTTGGTCCTCCAAACTGCTTTAAGCCAAGTTAATTTGTTTTTCAATGTCCCGTTTATCATTAGACCACTATCCTGTGACCAATGTGTTTATAAAGCCATAAGTCAATTTCGACTTGTAAAGTCATAATTTCTACTTTTTCAGTCATAATTTAAACTTTTTATCTCGTAATTATGACTTAAAGGGGTCCTATTATGCTCTTTTACAAAGTCTTGATTTTGTTTTGTGGGTGTACTAGAACATGCTCTCATGCTTGGTGGTTTCACATAATTTACATTATTACAATACCTTCCTCCCCAGCCTGACACAAACGGCTCGATTAGTTCTGGGTTTGATGAAGGTCCGCCTTCCGAAAAACAAAATGTGTTGTGATTGGTTAGCTGTCCCAGTGCGTTGTGATTGGCGAACAGCTTAGACGGTGTTTCAGTGCTGCCCCGCCCCTTGCCAAAGCAGCAAGTTCGTCAATATTGCCATATCAATTCAGACCCTGAGAATATTGAACAAGAGGATTGCGCAGAACCTGTGCACGCACGGATATTGCAAGACATATTAAAGTGGTAATGTTATTGTTGTTGTTTTTTGGCTAAATCACGTTTTAGATAGGATGTCAACAACAGCTTAAAAACAACTGCATTTACTATGTACAGATAAGTGCAACGGTAATATGTATTATGTTTATTGTTCACATTTTAACATGAATTGCAGTGAAACTGTTATACAGTTGAATTTATTTATACCATACTCCCACAGAGTTACACTATTTGTGGCAGCATATATATGCAAATTCATTCTCTGCCAGCGGGAGGCGCTGTTGGAGCGGGAGAGAGCGAGGTTTCCCCGGTAACGCTGCACACAAAGCAGAGCTCCGCTCACAAACACTGCTTTATCAGACATTACATGCAAGATGAAATGAAAATGACATCCAAAATTTTCTGAAGACAGTCGGTTTCCATCAGAAATACAGTGATATAAAAACACCCGCACCGGGTTTCGATTTTGAAATGTGCAGTGCTCAACCAAGCATTCTCCCAGCTGGCCAACCATTCGAATTTCAGTAGGCGGGATTTATTTTAATGATATTCTAATTGACCACTTTGTGATGTCACAAATACAGGAAAGCAACGCTGTAGTCCAAACGAGCCGTTCATTGTAGTTCTTGAAAAGGGATTTTTTTTTAAAACGAAATATCTCCCTTTGGAGTGGACTTTGAGATTTGTAACTTTGTAGATCGTTTTATGCTCAAACATACACACAACACACTAAAATTCAAAAAGTGAAAAAGCATAATAGGACCCCTTTAAGTAAGTCATAATTTAGACTTTTTATCTCATAATTATGACTTTTAAAGTCATAATTTCGACTTAAGTATGTAATAATTTCGACTTTTTAAGGCATGAATTTTTTTCTTACCTGGCAGAAATGGGCTTCCATACTTTTCAGGTGTTCTCCAAACTCATCAGGCATTACAGGAGAAAACTCAGGGCTGCTATCTTGGGAAAAGGACGTTGCAATAATTGGGTGCCAAAAATTGTGTCCAATATGAACTAGAGAAATCATTTATTTCACAATGACATTTTCCCCCCATTTTCAATTGTGTTACTTCAATGATAGGTTAGAATTTTGTGAATTTTCTGAATGAAAGATCAAATGGATAAACAATGCAAATTTATTTTCACAGCCTCCTTTGCTCATATTTACCAAGGGTGCCAATATTAGTGGAGGGCACTGTAGGTAAACTAATCTAATGTTATTATTAATAATTAAGTAATGTATTTAATTTTTCGTCAAGCATAGATACCTCGTCACTTCAGAAATTCGCGCCATTCCTCGGAGTCCCTGCACGCGCGCGGCCGTGTTAAAAAGCTAAAACTCTAACAGACTTTTGAAATTACTAGTAAATGCACGAAAAGTGGGATGAAACAGTTCTTATGTTGATTAATTAACTTTATTATGAATCTGTACATCCCCTTCCACACAAAAGGAAATTGAGCTCTACATGATTCAGGAGATTTTGGATCCAGACCGCTGAATTTCACCAAACGGTGAGTAGGCTAGTTTACCTACCATCAACGTCAGGATTAGCTAAAGGTTTTTATAGTTTATTTCACATCCCTACTCATTTTAAACGGTCCTGCAGTGTAATAAAAGTAGCAATATTACAGTCTTTCAATTAATGTGATCTCATAAATGTATAGTATTTATTTAAAAATCGGTGAAAAATGCTGTTTAAAATAGTTTTAGGTGAGGGGTTTGGCATGTCACAACACAGCATATGCCAACTTCCCAAAAGCATAAAAACGATCCAAAAATAGTTCTCATCTGCACTGAAAGTTAGAGACATTGTGCAAATCTTACCATTATGCTATGCAATTTCTACTCAATATAACACAACACCACCAGAGGTCAGTATCTCCTGCCTGCTGACGCAGAATTTAATGTGCATCACTTGCGACTGTTTAGTTGTTAATCTAGTCAGATGGACGTGATTCTCTGCTCAACACATTTAATGAAAATGGCAGCATTGATTTGCCAGCTATTTTGCATAAAGAATTTGAAATTCAAAATGAAACTTGTATATTTAATAACCCGCAATAACTTAAAACGATGAATTTTATACATATAAATATATTCATACAAAGCAATTCAATATAGAAAATCTTAACTGAATGATCATATATTACATTATCAAGTGTAAACTATCCTTGTCCAGCTCTCTATACTATAAATATATATTAAATACAATATTACATTTCAAACAAACAATAATATAAATTAACATTATAAATTTCTGTAAACAACTGTATATATAAATGCAACATAAACAAAATTGATCTGCAGTTGGTTGACTTCATTCCTGTGTTTATTTACATTTTAAATGGCTATTTTTAATCTAACATCAGTATTTTTTCAATTTATGAATTCTCTCGTGTGATGGGGAGGCTTACCCAGCTTTACACAGAATTGGTCGTGATGTTTCACAACTCAACCATGTTTAAATGTCAGTGAAGCCTGATGAAGTGATAAAGTTGAAGAAGTGGTATAAAGTCTTGAACACTGGAGAAGAAAACATTTACCAGGATAATCGAATCATCACAGCGTGAGTCATAATTACTTATGTAGAGTTATTTATATGATCTTGAAGACTTTCTAAACAGCAAACTTTGCTAAAATAGCATTTATTTGGTTGCATATTTGTAATTATAATTAAGCTTTGATGATAATAGGAATGTACTGATCATTCATTTATAAAAGTTTCTTATCTGACACAGCACTTTAAATATGATTTATGATTTCACATTGAAAATATGTGATAGCAGGATAAACTGGATCAGCTCAATCACAGCAATGGGGGATTATTATGAAATTTTGGAAAATCATGAGAGTGAGATGAACGTGTGTTCTTTGGTCTTCTACTACCTGACCTTGATCCTCGGCGTTCCTGGAAATGCATTTGTCGTGCATGTTGCTGGATTGAAGATGAAGAGGACTGTTAATTCAATAGGTTTTCTCAATCTAGCGATTGCAGATCTCTTGTGCTGCCTTTCCACTCTTTACTACGTGACCAAGAGCGCTTTTGATGATCACTGGCCGTTTGGATCCATCATGTGCAAGATTCTCCCCTTCATTATGCTCATCACCATGTTTGCCAGTGTTTTTACCTTGAGCTTGATTAGTCTGGATCGGTTTACTCAGGTGATCACACCGGTTTGGGCTCAAAATCATCGCAGCCTGTTCATCGCACGACTGTCCTGTGCAGCAGCCTGGATTCTGGCTTCAATTCTTAGTCTGCCTTTTATGATGTTAAGAGAGACTTACACAAAAAATAACAAAACATACTGCCTGTATCATCAACTTGATGAAGAACATTTTAAAATGTATGGAAGGTTAAGTGTCATCAGTTTTGTGTTTGGTTTTTTGGTTCCTCTCATATGCATCACAACATGCTACGGATTCATCGCACGCAGGTTAGGCAGGAGTCATTTTCACTCTGGACGAGCGTTTCGCATCATGTTGGCTGTTATTGTGGCCTTTTTTCTGTGCTGGTTGCCGTATCACATAGTGGATTTGATAATAATGTACGGAGAGAAATCAAGTTCCTCTGTGGCTTTGGCAATGGATCCATTGGCCATCTCTTTGGCGTATGTCAACAGCTGCCTGAACCCCATTCTGTATGTTTTCATGGGGCAGGATTTTAAGAGCAACGTTAAACATTCTCTAAGACGTGTTTTTGAAAGAGTTTTTTCTGAGGAAGAAACACAAATGTCACAAACCACTCACTCACAGCAAATGCACTCACTGTAGTGAAGATATCAACTCATTTATTCAGTTTTCTGATTGATTTGTATTACTATTCTGAAACTATTTAATTATTTCTTTTCAAAAGTCATCAAGTCAAACTCAGCAAATCGTCTAACTTTTATTCATGATTCCTGTTTTTCCTCTATTGTTTATATATTTTCAGTGATTTGTGATGAACTGTTGCCAAAGTTTAAAACCAGCATAATAGAATACTTTGCTGTAGTATCTTCTTTTGGTTGCTATCAGCTTAGATAAAGTTTATAATATTCCACTAATAATGACATGTGGTTTCTAAATTGAATTCATGAAGACAAATAAAAAATGAATATACATAATTTAAAGCTTGAATTTGTGAATAAAACTAAAACTTTTCCATAATCCAGTGATTCAATCATTTGATAATTTTGCTGGGTTTTTTCCCCACTTTAGTGTTATGGAGTTATCATGTGATAACTTAAAAGCAAAGTGTATAAACAGTGCTTTAGACATAAAATACAAAAATAATACTTATTTATTAATAATTATTGTAATGTTCAATAAACATTCAAATCACTTGCAATTTGAATTTTTAATTTTGAGTAGAGATTGTTCATAATTAGGGCAAATAGTTTTTTTTTTTCACCCAGTTGTTTCATTGTGCTAACAGAAGTTTTCTCTTGGACAAGTAGCTAACATCTTTAAAAAAAAAAAACATAAAATTCAGATATTACGTTTTAAAGGCAAAAGCAAAAAATAATCAGTTACATCTTTAGACAGACACATTTGCTCACAATTACTAAGAAAACTGACCGCTGGAACTTCCTAAAAAAACAACTTCCTCTTTTTCATCACGACATACTGTGCTCAAGCAACATACAATTATATTGTAACCCAGCTCTAAACTGCTAAATGTGCATTGTGTCAGATTGATTTGAAACAAAGTCTTATGAAAAGCATAAACAACTCATTTGCAACTGGTTATCTACATTCCTGCATTTATTTACATATCAAATTGCTATTACTATTTCACATGCATGTACATTTGGCAAACATTTTTATCCAAAGCAATTTACATTGCATTCATGCTATTAATTTTTTCCCCACAATTCATGCATTCCCTGAGAATCTAATCCATGAATGCTGTTTTTGCAAATAATAGACTTACACACTACAATTAGGGCTCCAGAAATTGATGTTTTCACTTCAAACACCAATGTTCATAGCGAAGCATATATAGAATGGAGATTTAAACTTTTTATCTTTATATATTGCTTCTATAATCTTAACCTATTCTAGCCTATATTCATATTTTTTTACTTAGGCCTACAGATTAACTGTAGGTAACCCCGTGCTCTTAGGTAAACTATTTAATGTTTTTACTATTACAGTGCACAGCATAAATGAGTACACCCCCTCTAAAACTTAACACATTCAGTAATTACTCTTTACTTAGATGACATGTTAGGGTTCTTTGGAGATATAATGTTCCAACAAGCCTGCTTGATCAATTACCAAAGAAGAATGTCAAAATTATTCAGCAAAATACCCTCCTGAAAGTTACTAAAAAAAAAAACAGAAAGAAAAAAAAAGGTCTATAGGTTTAAAGCTATTTTTGATCAACGGGTAAGTATATCGAAACAAAACTTTTAAAGACAAGTAATTTCCTGACAATTAAAAGTGTTATACAGCCCACTGAATCATACTCAGACTTAATGCTGGCAGCAGTAGAACTACTTGGGAGAGAACTGCTAGGTGACTTATTTCTTAGTATAAAAGAGGACAATGGTACAAGAGGAATACCAAATTATTGTTTTAAGTGTGAAAATATAGCAGAAGTAGCACCGACATTAAAAAACAATGGACTTGTGACAAGGCTCCTGAAATAATCAGGTCTTCACTTTAAGTTTTCATTTAGTAATGAGTGAATTTTTGCTAGAAAAAGAGCAGGAGAAATAACATGCAAGTGTCTCAGAGCCAGCAAAAGCTATGAAAAGAGTGACACTTTATCTCACAGAGTATGACGCAGCCTGCAGAAGTGACATGCATGGTTGTTGTCACCACTAGAATTACCTACTGTAGCCAAAGCAAAATAAACTCATTTAACCTGAATTAAGATATTCATTCTCCCAAGGTGAAAATCCTTCAGTGGACATGTATTTCACTAGATCTTAAGGCTCTTGAGCAGCTGTGGGGGATTCTGTAGTGACGAGCTGAGCAAAACTCCCCATTAAGATGTGAAAATTTGTCATGAACTTGTACACTTAGTGCCAAGAAGGGTCAGAGCATAGAGCATTTGGTCTTCTACTACCTGACCTTGATCCTCGGCGTTCCTGGAAATGCATTTGTCGGGTATGTTGCTGGATTGAAGATGAAGAGGACTGTTAATTCAATAGGTTTTCTCAATCTAGCGATTGCAGATCTCTTGTGCTGCCTTTCCACTCTTTACTACGTGACCAAGAGCGCTTTTGATGATCACTGGCCGTTTGGATCCATCATGTGCAAGATTTTCCACTTCATTATGCTCATCACCATGTTTGCCAGTGTTTTTACCTTGAGCTTGATTAGTCTGGATCGGTTTACTCAGGTGATCACACCGGTTTGGGCTCAAAATCATCGCAGCCTGTTCATCGCACGACTGTCCTGTGCAGCAGCCTGGATTCTGGCTTCAAATCTTAGTCTGCCTTTTATGATGTTAAGAGAGACTTACACAAAAAATAACAAAACATACTGCCTGTATCATCAACTTGATGAAGAACATTTTAAAATGTATGGAAGGTTAAGTGTCATCAGTTTTGTGTTTGGTTTTTTGGTTCCTCTCATATGCATCACAACATGCTACGGATTCATCGCACGCAGGTTAGGCAGGAGTCATTTTCACTCTGGACGAGCGTTTCGCATCATGTTGGCTGTTATTGTGGCCTTTTTTCTGTGCTTGTTGCCGTATCACATAGTGGATTTGATAATAATGTACGGAGAGGAATCAAGTTCCTCTGTGGCTTCGGCAATGGATCCATTGGCCATCTCTTTGGCGTATTTCAACAGCTGCCTGAACCCCATTCTGTATGTTTTCATGGGGCAGGGTTTTAAGAGCAACGTTAAACATTCTCTAAGACGTGTTTTTGAAAGAGTTTTCTCTGAGGAAGAAACACAAATGTCACAAACCACTCACTCACAGCAAATGCACTCACTGTATTGAAGTTTTCTGATTGATTTGTATTACTATTCTGAAACTATTTAATTATTTCTTTTCAAAAGTCATCAAGTCAAACTCAGCAAATCGTCTAACTTTTATTCATGATTCCTGTTTTTCCTCTATTGTTTATATATTTTCAGTGATTTGTGATGAACTGTTGCCAAAGTTTAAAACCAGCATAATAGAATACTTTGCTGTAGTATCTTCTTTTGGTTGCTATCAGCTTAGATAAAGTTTATAATATTCCACTAATAATGACGTGGTTTCTAAATTGAATTCATGAAGAAAAATAAAAAATGAATATACATAATTTAAAGCTTGAAATTGTGAATAAAACTAAAACTTTTCCATAATCCAGTGATTCAATCATTTGATAATTTTGCTGGGTTTTTTCCCCACTTTAGTGTTATGGAGTTATCATGTGATAACTTAAAAGCAAAGTGTATAAACAGTGCTTTAGACATAAAATACAAAAATAATACTTATTTATTAATAATTATTGTAATGTTCAATAAACATTCAAATCACTTGCAATTTGAATTTTTAATTTTGAGTAGAGATTGTTCATAATTAGGGCAAATAGTTTTTTTTTTCACCCAGTTGTTTCATTGTGCTAACAGAAGTTTTCTCTTGGACAAGTAGCCAACATCTTTAAAAAAAAAAACAAAAAAAAAAAAACATAAAATTCAGATATTACAGTTTAAAAGCAAAAGCAAAAAATAATCAGTTACATCTTTAGACAGACACATTTGCTCACAATTACTAAGAAAACTGACCGCTGGAACTTCCTAAAAAAACAACTTCCTCTTTTTCATCACGACATACCGTGCTCAAGCAACATACAATTATATTGTAACCCAGCTCTAAACTGCTAAATGTGCATTGTGTAAAATTTCTTTGAAACAAAGTCTTATGAAAAGCATAAACAACTCATTTGCAACTGGTTATCTACATTCCTGCATTTATTTACATATCAAATTGCTATTACTATTTCACATGCATGTACATTTGGCAAACATTTTTATCCAAAGCAATTTACATTGCATTCATGCTATTAATTTTTTCCCCACAATTCATGCATTCCCTGAGAATCTAATCCATGAATGCTGGCATTGCTAGCATTTTGCAATGCTGTTTGAGCAACATGAAGACTTAACCATCTTTAGAGCCGGCCATGATGAAGACAATTTTAAAATGTATAGAAGGTTAAGCGTCATCTGATTTGTGTTTGGCTTTTTGATTCCTCTCCTGTGCATCACAACATGCTACGGATTCATCACACACAAGTTAGGCAGGTGTCATTTTCACTCTGGATGAGCGTTTCGCATCATGTTGGCTGTAATCGTGGCTGTATGATACGGCTGGTTGCCGTATCATACAGTGTGTTTGATAAAAATATATAGAGAGGAATCAAGTTATTTTGCAGCTTTGGCAGTGGATCCGTTGGCCGTCTCTTTGGCGTTTTTCAACAGCTGTCTCAACCCCATTCTGTATGTTTTCATGGGGCAGGATTTTAAGAGCAACATTAGACTTTCTCTAAGACGTGTTTTTAAAAGAGTTTTCTCTGAGGAGGGAACACAAGCGTCAAGATCAACACAGTCACAACAAATGCACTCAGTCTAGTGAAGATATCAACTCATTTATTCATTCATATTTCTATGTCAGATCTATGCGTTTTAAATCAAGACTCTTTCCACTTGTTTTGATATTTTGTTATCTAACTTTTTAGGTCTACTGTAGTTTGATAACTAACTTATTCAGTGTCTTTTCTGATTAGATATTTTCAGAATATATATTTCAGAATAATATTATTCTTAGAATAATTGCCTCAAATACTCTTATCAAGTATCTTAACAAAAAATGGTTATTTCTTTTAAAATCGAAACTTAATATGCAAAACAATATGCAAAACAACATGGCACAAGTAATTTATTTTGACATATGTCCACTCCTTTGCTTTTGTTTCCTTTATTTCTTTCTTTCTTTGTGACAGGAAGTTAAGAAACACTCATTTATTTATTTCTTATTTCTAAAATAATCTGTTCTCAAACATCTGCAGTGAAACAGATATAGAAGATACAGTAAAGAAAGAATCTTGTTTTATTTACATTTATGCATTTAGCAGACGCTTTTATCCAAAGCAACTTACATTGCATTCAAGTTACAGTTTCTACATTTTATCAGCTCTTGCTTTCCCTGGGAATCGAACCCATGACCTTGGCGTTGCTAGCGCCATGCTCTACTATTTGAGCTACAGGAAAGCTCAAAAACAACAATATTTTACAATATTTTGCTATTCTTAATTAGTAATGGTCATATTTTTTGCACTGTTTTCATCTTTTTTTTTATTTTGGGAGAGACAGATGCTGTAAGTTTCGAGGAAGTTAATGGTGTGTCTACTGTAGGATGTGGTCTACAGGCACTTATCTTGATGAAAAATGCAAAATCTATAGCATACTAATATATTACTAATAATACTAATGCCTTATTTGTGTAACTCCAATCTAGATAACTTAATAGTTTTGTTAAACTATTGATTTCATATTCTATATTTTTATGCCACATGTCACATGACTGCAGAACAAATAATATCTAAATGATATCATAGCTGAAGATTACAGAAGTATAGGTTTTAAGTTAGAATTACTGTCTTATGATCATTAAACATTCAAATTGTTTTTTAATTTGGACAAAAGCGTTATTCAGTATGCTATTTGGGCTCTGTGGAATACTTGATTTTGATTGGACATTGGTGTCATCATGTGGCCAAATATTTCATGTCTCTCCTATCAGTCCACACTGTATCTTCTCACATAATTAAATAACTTAAACCCATGTCATCGTTTAATGCAGTTTCATTTCGTTAGTTTATTTTTAAGTAGTTTTGTATTGGTGTCCTGATGGCCTTTTTGGTATTTATTTTCTAAAATACTGACCATACAATGTCACTTATTTTTGCAAATAATAGACCTATACTCTACAATTAGGGCTCCAGAAATTGATGTTTTCACTTCAAACACCAATGTTCATAGTGAAGGATATATAGAATGGAGATTTAAACTTTTTATCTTTATATATTGCTTCTATAATCTTAACCTATTCTAGCCTATATTCATATTTTTTTACTTAGGCCTACAGATTAACTGTAGGTAACCTCATGCTCTTAGGTAAACTATTTAATGTTTTTACTATTACAGTGCACAGCATAAATGAGTACACCCCCTCTAAAACTTAACACATTCAGTAATTACTCTTTACTTAGATGACATGTTAGGGTTCTTTGGAGATATAATGTTCCAACAAGCCTGCTTGATCAATTACCAAAGAAGAATGTCAAAATTATTCAGCAAAATACCCTCCTGTAAGTTACTAAAAAAAAAAAAGGAAAGAAAAAAAAAAGGTCTATAGGTTTAAAGCTATTTTTGATCAATGGGTAAGTATATTGAACCAAAACTTTTAAAGACAAGTAATTTCCTGACAATTAAAAGTGTTATATAGCCCACTGAATCATACTCAGACTTAATGCTGGCAGCAGTAGAACTACTTGGGAGAGAACTGCTAGGTGACTTATTTCTTAGTATAAAAGAGGACAATGGTAAAAGAGGAATACCAAATTATTGTTTTAAGTGTGAAAATATAGCAGAAGTAGCACCGACATTAAAAAACAATGGACTTGTGACAAGGCTCCTGAAATAATCAGGTCTTCACTTTAAGTTTTCATTTAGTGATGAGTGATTTTTTGCTAGAAAAAGAGCAGGAGAAATAACATGCAAGTGTCTCAGAGCCGGCAAAAGCTATGAAAAGAGTGACACTTTATCTCACAGAGTATGACGCAGCCTGCAAAATAAGCAAAGCAAAGCAAAATAAACTCATTTAACCTGAATTAAGATATTCATTCTCCCAAGGTGAAAATCCTTCAGTGGACATGTATTTCACTAGATCTTAAGGCTCTTGAGCAGCTGTGGGGGATTCTGTAGTGACGAGCTGAGCAAAACTCCCCATTAAGATGTGAAAATTTGTCATGAACTTGTACACTTAGTGCCAAGAAGGGTCAGAGCAGTATAATTAAAGTTCTGGAGGACATACTAAGTACTAGAATATTATACATTTGCTGAATTAAATCTAGGGTGTTTTCATTTCTGCAATCCTTCATTTAAATGAAATTGGCTAATTTACTTATCTTACAGAAAATATTGGCATATATTTTGTTGTTTTTATTAAGTATATGTTTAATACACTTCAATTTTGCCATCTTTCCATGAATTATATTAGTGATCATTAAGAAAATACATCTTTTATATTTATTCAGAGGGGGTGTAGTCATTTATGCTGTGCACTGTAATTAAGTAATTTATTTAAGTTTTCATCAAGCATAGATACCTCTCTCTTCTCTCTTTCCTAGCATTTATCCTGCACTGGTGCAGGATCCGCTGTTTGGCACATCGCTCTCCACTTCTTCCGGTCTAGGGCATCCTCTAGGGCAGCATTGATTTGTGTCGTCCATCAGGGCTCAGGTGCAATGCTCGTCCGGCAACTGATTCTTCTCCGCTGCGAACGACATGGCCGTACCAATGGAGACGTGCGTCCCTCATCTTTTCAATGATTGGGGTCACTCCTAGAATTTTCCATACGTCCTCATTCCGGACCCAATCCAATCGAGTCAACCCAAGTGCCCATCGGAGCATATGCATCTTCATGCTGTGGAGGGCCTGCTGGTGTTTGGTGGATGCAGACCAACATTCCGCTCCATAGAGTGCGACCTCCCGCACGACAGTCTTATAGATCTTCGCCTTGAGATGGATGGGTTATCGTCGGTCGCATAATACTCCTGAGACTTGGTGCCACTTTAACCAGGCAACGCTGACACACGCACGTGTGTCTGGGAGGCTGTCACCGTCTGCCGAGAGAGTGGAGCCGAGGTATTTAAAACATTTCACTTTCTTCAGGTCTTGACCGTCTACTATAATGGTACCTATGGTTTGTAGGCTGTATTCCATTTATTCGGTCTTTGTAAGATTGAGCCGCAGTCCCTTTTCATTCAGCCGATCGAGTAGAACATCATGAGCATACAGTAGCGTCCACGGGTGTGTAGACTGGATATCTGCCATTGCTGTATCCATACACAGGATGAATAGAAAGGGCGAAAGGGCTGATCCTTGGTGAACTCCAACGCTAACGCGGGAATCTGGCGAGATTCCCACCGGGCAGCGGACTACGCTGACAGTGTCCTGGTAGAGGAGTTGGACACTGTCAGCGTAGTTCGCTGCCCGGTGGGAATCTCGCCAGCTGTCCGCATAGATACCTCACCTCAGAAATTAATAATTACCCCCATCTGTGGGGTGCATGATGCCATTTAGCCCATGGAATAAGGACCGCCCACAGCAGAGCTAAGGAGACATGCTGTGGGTGAGTTGTGTGTTTTAAGCAGTTGGAGAATTATCAGTTAAAAGTGATCGAAACACAAATAACTGTTTTATTTTGCATTTATCCTTGTTGGGGAACTGTTAATATGTGTTTGGCGTCGAATGTGTATGTTGAGTTATTCTGATTTTGTCACAATCATGATTAATTTGTGTGTTGTCTTGTGTTTTAACCTATGTAGAACTCATTTATTCTCCATGCAATGAAATCCTTATTTCCACCTGTTGTATCTCCATTGTGCAGTGTGCAGCTCCACTCAGTAAAGACCATCACACATAAAAGAGACAAGCTCTACACAAGCCAATGCAAATTGATGGTAACAATCGAGACATTAAACATTTGGGTCAGACTTGAGTGTATTTTCGTTACATTGTTTTAACCACTTGAGGTAGGCTACTACTAATGTTAGCGTCCTCTCAGTCTGTGCATCTAGTTAACATATTAATTATTTATACGAAAACAGGATATAAAAACATTCACTGTAGAGTACTGTATACAGACAGTTTTGTTGTCTGAAGTGTCCCACTCAGCGGTTGCCAGGTCTGTGAAATAAAACCAGCCAGACTACGATTCAAAACTTGCCCTGTAGTGACTTTTCCATAGTTTTCTCCTCCGTCTAGAGTCTGGAGTTTATTCCTCTTTAACCCTTGGAATAAAAACAACCAGCAACAACAGTGTAAAAGCAGCCCAATTCCATGGTAAAACCACGTACTTGGCAACACTGGAGCAGTGCGCCGTCTCACGTGTCAAATACACAAGGCGTCAGTGATTCCGCCTCTAGAGTCTGCTCTCTCACTGTATAGTGACAGTGGACCCTTCTCAGGGTCTTTCTTCCAGACCCTATTATTTTGTAATAAAGTTAATAATTACTCAACACAAGAACTATTTCATCCCACTTTTTGTGCATTAACTGGTCATTTCACACTGTGTCGCTTGATTACAGAAGCACGCTTGCAGGGACTCTGACAGGAATGGCGCAAATTTCCGATGCAAGGCTTTAAATGAGATGAGATGGCAAGATGGCAGCGCGCGTGAGTGCAGCGGCTCTGGCTCTTCGGCGTATTATTGTTTTTTCGTGTATTTCCTGGTGTTTGTGTCTGTGTTACCTGAGCTCTACCAAGCAACGCATGTTTACAGTCGACACCAGTTAATAAACTATGGATTACAATCCAAAGGGATTGTCACAACAGATTTTCTTCGGGCTCACAACATTCCCACGGACATCGCGAGACCATACGGGTCTCAGTGTACTGTTATCGGCACTGTCAAGCGGCGCAGGGAAACAGCCCCACAAAACACCGCTGCCAAGTATATTCCTCTCTAATGCCAGGTCCATTGTACAAAAAAATGGATGACATGGAGCTGCTGGTTGCTGCTGAAAACTCCATCCTGGACTGTTGTATCATGATAATAACAGACCAGGCTTCATCCAGCGATTCCCGACGCTGCTGCAGAGCTAGCAGGCCGCACTATGCACCGCCAAGATCACGATGAGAACTCCGGTAAGAGCAGAGGTGGAGGACTTTGTATATACGTACATAATTAGGATTTTCACACTGCGCTTGACCCTGGGTTATCATCGTTCTAAACACTGCTTTTGTGTATACTATATCTAAAAATGATACTATTGTATATCACTATTATCACTATTAGTATACAACACAACTATAGATTAATATTATTATATTTTTTTTGTTTGTTTTTGTTTTGCCTCTTTCTCTTATTTCGTTCTCTCTCAAATATTGGAAGGCTGTGGAAAATGTTTGTAACACATTCTATGTTTATTCATATATCTGTCTTTACCTTTGGAATATTCCTTTTCGTTGTTGTTGTTTCTGTTGTTGTTTTGTTAATTTTTTTGTAATTTATATCATGTCTACTGTCATTTCTCAGTTTGTTACATCTTCACATTTTCAATGTTACATCTTAACTTTTCAATTAAAAAAAAAATAAAATAAAATAAAAACACTGCTTTTAACCCTGAGTAAGGAAACGTTTCACACCTGTAATTTGAAAGTGGTGTTAGCACCGCTGTTTACCGGGGTTATGAAACCCTACTCCGGAGCAGGGTTAGCACCGCATTTGTGGTGTTAACCCCTCATTGCAATGCTAAGTTTGTTCGGTGTGAAACGGTGCGGTGTTTGCTTGTTGCTGCTGCATTTGGTGATGTATTGAATGTGACCCATCTGGTGTGCGATACCTGTAAGTTGTCCTAGATGCAGTGCTGCACTTCTAGTCCGGCGTGTGATGGCCATATTTTGTTATTTGATTAGATAATAATCAAGTGTACAAAAATTGAAGCAAATAAAGTGTGAGTATTTTTTTTCCTCAATAACCAGGAGCTGCTGACTTGAATTTTATGAATCACCAAGTTTCAGCTAAAAATCTTGTTCACTGTTCTACTGAAGAAAAAACATCTTGGATGGCCTGAGGGTGAGTAAATAGACAGCAAATTTTCATTTCTGGGTGAACTATCCCTTTAGCCTGCATCACTTGTGATTGTTTAGTGGTTAATATAGTAAGATGGATGTTTTTCTGTGCTCAATACATTTAATCTCTCACACAATTGGTTCCTTCACAATATCTCCATTAACCACAAAGATGTAATAGGGCTTTTAATTTGTTTTGGAAGTGGCAGCATTACAAGTCGCATTACAGCTATTATACATATATACAGCTTTACCTGCTTACATATAAAACCAATACTATATAGGAAATCTCAACTGATTGATCATTTGTATAATGTAATCTATCCTTGTCTAATTTTTACATTACAGCATACAATCTTATTTTATAAATGAACAATATGAATTATACACTGCAGATTTCAAACATATGGGGGACTGCATCATCAAAGATGAAAATCTTTTCGTTTGTCCCCGAAGAAAAGATTTACTCATGCAATCACCCAGAGTTCTTTGTAGTCCTTTCATCAAATCAGTAGGACTTCCTTCCATTTCCTGTGATTCTTCCTTAAAGTAGTAAGCGCTGGCAAGTATCACTAGTTAGTACAGAGCAGCTGGTGAGGTGAGTACAAGTTTGTAAGGTGTTAATATTTGATTTGTAGAACTCAAGTGTGATTCAAACCAAATAAACATATCATCATTGACATACAAGTGACTGCATAGTTAATGATTTCAATTAAATGTATTAAGTAATGTTTATTTAAATATAATTTTTATTGTTTAATAACATTGAGATGCCTTTGTCAAATTGCTTATTTTCTGCATATGTAAGCAATGTTCCCTCTAATTTTTTTTTTCTTGCTGAGCAAAATTTTCTATTTTGGTCGGACATTTCAGCAACCTGAGCAAAAACATTTTTTTATACCTTTATATCTGTCACAGCCAGCAGCTGGTATGCCTTGACAGCCACCAGAGGGCATTCTTCTGGATTATTGTTTACATTATTACATTATTACATTACATTATTACATTATTACATTTTAGGTGACCTGAAAAAACATTTCTTACAGTGCTTTGTTACCAAGAAATTCTATTAAAAATCATTTTTAAAAATCTCACACAGAACAAATCAATTCTTTAAAATAATATAATATAGATAATGTGAAAAAATGAAGCAGTTATTGCTCATGAATTCACTTCTTGAGGTCAACGATTTATTAGGCTATTATATAAACATGTAGAGTTTGCACTCTGCTACACCTGTGTATAACTGTAAATGTCTTGGAGTTTTGTTACCGTTCTGTGCCCATCATCTGCTATTTCCAGCACTTAATCAAGGTTGCATTGGCTCTCGTGTTGAGCTGTTTCGTCCACAACCATTAATGAATTCGATTTCTACAGTGACTGATTTGGGGTTAAGGCTAGAAGGGATACATGCAGCTAAAATTACTGGGCATCAGGGCCGTGCACAGACCTTGAGGGGCATGTGCTGAAACTGAAAAAAGGGCCCTTTTTTTAATTGCTTTAGAAAAGCTTTAGATTTATTTCCTATTAATAACAATCATAATAATAATATAGATAATATACAGTAGTTATACAGGGTTTCAGGGCTTCTTTAAACCTATTACAACAGCAATCTTCTGTGAACCATGTGCTTGAAGATGTTTATGACTTCACTGTGATCCACTGGGATGTCCCTGTCTACACAAAGTTCAATAAGAATATGTTTGAAGAAAAAAAATTTTTCTTAGCTATTCTGTTTTGTTTTATAAGTTAATTTGCATTATTTGGTTAACATGTTTATGTATGTCATTGAGAAGAGGGGAAGGTAAAGCAATGAGTATTTTTGCCTAACTGTTTTGAAATATAATTTAAATAATTATGTCTAACACAATTTCAGTCAAAATAGGAGATTATAAAAAACTATAAGAAACTATGGGGAGCAATGGATCAGCGTTCTCGTCGCGCTCCCCGTCAACTTCGACCTGGTTTCTAGCCAGGATCCGAAGTTGCAATGATCCAACCAGTAGACCAAATTCCAGCATTGAATCCCAGTCACGTGCCACAACCAGATCCCGACGAGCCGGTGTGCAGTGACTTTCAAGCCATTGGACCGACACTTAGAGTTCTACAACTTAACGAACACTCATCATTACCATAGCCCACCGTCACAGCGTTGATGTCATCTGTCTGCAGGAGACACACGTAGCAGATCAATTAGCGGGGCGCTACACCATTGAAGGATTTGTCCTTATCTCGTCAACACCAGATGCTAGATTCGGTCGTGCAACATATGTTCGCAATGATGTCGCTGATGCCTCCCCAGTCTCTTCATCACACTTCTATGACATCGTTCAGGTCGGAGGATTCAGAGTCGCCAATGTCTACAAATCTCCCAGTCAGCACTGGGACCAAGGTATGCTTCCTGCTCTCGTGCATCCCGCAGCATACGTGGGCGACTTCAATAGCCATCACCCTGAGTGGGGCTACTCAGAACCAGATGAGGATGGAGAGGCCTTGGCTGAATGGGCATCCAACAGCGATCTCGCTCTGACCCATGATGCTAAGCAACGTGGTACATTCTATTCGGCAAGATGGCAAAAGGACTACTCACCGGACTTGTGTTGGATCACATCGATCGGTGCCCACCCCCAGCCAGCTAGCCAGACGGTGTTGGAAGACTTCCCTCATAGCCAGCACAGACCATTGCTCATCCACATTGGGCTCCAACTGCCGATTATCCATGGCTCATCCAAGAAGCACTGGAACTTCCGTAAAGCCGACTGGGACTTGTACAGTAGCAAGCTGGAGAGAAGTGTTGTAACCATCCCTTCTCGCTGCATCCCAGTCAAGGAGGCTTACCGACGCTTCCAAGGAGCAATTTTCAGTGCTGCTACTACAGTCATTCCCCGTGGCTGCAGGCCAGTCTACACACCGTGTTTGGACGTCGAATGCCAAGCTCTCCTTGAGGAGTATGAAGGGTCTGGAAACCCTGACATTGCCGACCACCTAATTGAATCCCTGGATGCTGCCAGACGAAGCCGATGGGAAGAATCAGTGGAAAAACTCAACTTCACCCAGTCCAGTCGGAAGAGTTGGAGCCTGATTCGCCGACTGGGTGCCTCCCAACGACCACCAGGACAGTCCAGACCAGCTGTCAGTCCAAACGCCGTTGCCAGCCACCTTCTTCAGGTGGCAAAAGCTCCTTTGTCGAAACCTCACCGACAATCTGTGCGCAACGAGTGGTGGCAGTATTGTCGCTTGAAGACAGTCGGACTGGAGGGTGACTGCCTGGAGGAATTCACAGAGTTAGAACTGGATGCTGTGCTCTGTACGGTGAAGGATGGCTCCGCCGCAGGATATGACAACATCCTGCCAGAATTTCTTAAACATCTTGTACCCAAGGTTAAATCATGGCTCGCTTCGTTCTACACGTGGATAACTTGAGAAAAAAAGATGCCACGAGCCTGGCACCAGGCAAAACTCATCGCCATCCCGAAACCCGGCAAGGACCCAAATCTTGCGGCCAGCTACCACCCAATATCCTTGCTACCCGTGTGTTTCAAGCTACTCGAACGCTTGATCCTGCATCGAATCAGCCCAGTCTTGGAGAAAACCATCACAGATGAGCAGGCAGGGTTCAGGCAAGGATGTAGCACCGGTGACCAAGTTCTTGCCCTGACGACATGCATTGAAAACGGATTCCAGCTAAATCAGAAAACTGGGTCCGTCTTCCTTGACCTAACCGCGGCTTATGACACAGTCTGGCATGCTGGTCTCCTGTTGAAACTATCCAAAGTTTTACCGCATTGGGTAGTAGAGGCTATAGATCTCTTCCTCCGTGACAGACGCTTTCGAGTACACATGGCAGACAAAAACAGCTCTTGGAGAAAACAAGCAAACGGACTCCCGCAGGGGTCTGTCCTGTCTCCAAGTCTCTTCAACATCTATATTAATGATCTTCCAGCAACACAGTCCCGCAAATTCATCTACTCCGATGACATCTACATTGGGACCCAACATCGGACATTTGATGAGGTCGAGAATGTACTGAACAAGGACATGGATTTGATGGTGGACTTCCTCAGTAGGTGGCGACTCCAACCCAGTGCAACTAAGACGGTTTCCAGTATCTTTCACCTCCACAATGCACAAGCCAAACGGGAGCTCAATATCTTTCTCAAGGGCCAGCGGATCAAACATGACCCAAATCCAACGTACCTCGGCGTTACCCTGGACCGATCATTAACATATCATGATCATCTGAAGAAGACAGCAGCTAAAGTCAGCTCTCGAAATAATCTGCTCCGTAAAGTGGCCGGCACAAGTTGGGGTGCAAGGGCCCAGACACTCAAGACCACTGCACTTGCTCTGTGTTACTCAACAGCAGAGTATTGTGCTCCAGTCTGGTCCAGATCATCCCACACCAAGCTAGATGTTCAGTTAAACATGTCTATGTGCACAATCACTGGAACCTTACGTTCTACACCACTACCATGGCTGCCAGTTCTTAGCAACATTCCACCACCACATCTTCGACGACAGGAGGCCACTGCCAAGCTGCTGGCTAAAGTCCAAGCAAATGACATGTTGCCACTCAACATGGACATCACACTGCATCCAGCAGCCCGCCTGCCATTGAGAAAACCTGTTTTGCTGGACCCGCCACCAGCGGTTATGACAGCCAATTTGGCATGGAGTGATGAGTGGGCAGTAACTGATGTCGTGAACCACTTCCTCGTAGCTGAGCCATCGGTCTGCCCTCCTGGCTTCGACCTTCCTCGACGACACTGGTCAATGCTGAACCGATTCCGGACGGGACAAGGCCGATGTGCAGTCAACCTTGTCCGGTGGGGCCAAGCCTCCAATCCGAACTGCAGCTGTGGGGAACCAGAAACCATGCAGCACATTGTCAACGAGTGCCCGCTTACTCATTTCAACGGCGGATTCGAGGTTCTTCACCTGGCTGAAGAATATGCTATTCTGTGGCTGGGCACGCAATGCAAACGCTAAGAAGAAGAAGAAGAAGAAGAAGAAGAAGAAACTATAGCATATCCAACATGCATCCGCATACCTGGCAAAAACTTGATACTGTGGAGGACCAGGGATGTTGGTCTTTTGAAGGTCTCTTATTCACTACACTTTTTCTTAAATATGCCAGCAGTGAAAAAAATAATAAAATACATGTTTTTATTAGCGGGCTTTCCCTGGTAAATCCACATTCCAGGGTCTAAATATCACGTTATTGAGGTTGCTTCAACCCGCGGACATGAAAAACGTCCCGCTGACTTGGCAACACTGCTGCTGTGGAACTTCAGTTCATTCAGTCCAGATAGAGAGGGTGGAGTTATGAGGTTTTACTGACCAGTTTGAGCAGATACAACAAGATTTTAGTCACAAGCTCTATTTAATACGCTTCATAAATACTAAATATTTGTAAAACAGACTGACAGACGTAAAGGGTGATTAATAGCATTGATTTATGGAAGAAAAACCCTCACCACCACCAAAAAAGAGCACTTCGGAGTTTAAGGGGAAAAAGGGCATGTGCTCTGCACAGGTTGAGCCCTACCTGTGCACGTGCCTGACAGAAATTCATAATGTTCATTTATATTATTGATTGTTTGTAATGTAATATTGTATCTAATATTTATTTTTAGTTTGGCAGCGGGAACTAAGTGCAAATAGCAATAGATGCTATTTACTCTAGGTGTAAATAGCGATAGATGCTATTTACACTGTGTAAATAGCAATTCAATTCTATTTACACTGAGTGCAAATAGCATATTTTCTTAGCGAGAGATGCTATTTGCACTAACTGCAAATAGCTATAGATTCTATTTACACTGTTAAAATTGCAAGATTTTCTGCTATTTATAATACTTATTGCAAATAGTGGCAATTATCTGCACCTCAGTATTGTTAGTGCCTCAGGGCACTAACAGTAATTTTTAAAATATCAGCCATTTATATTAATCGGATTCAGAGATGAAGGCCATAATACTAATGTTGTCCACTAGAGGGAACCAAACAATAACAAATCCTTTTAGATCATAATTTAAAGACTGTGTAAATTGTTAAAAAGATTAACTTTTAGGTAAATATAGTTTCATAAAGTGCAATATAATCAGTTAATAAAGCCCCCCCAAAAAAACTATCTCCATATTGTTAAAAAAAGAAGAAGAAATTATTCCCAATCTTCATATCTATAAATTGCAGTGTGACTAGAATAATAAAAATACTTTTCTGGACAGAGGAAACTATCAAAGACAAACATTTGCAACAAATTAAACTGCATTGTTTCATTTACCTTCTATGCATTTGATGACTTTACAATATTTTTTTTTCTTAAATATTTCAATAAAGAATAGAACTTCAAGATATATTCCTCCCATTGATCCCAGGTGAGAAAAGTGCACTTCCATAATGTACTTAGTGCTCTATTTTCATGCACTAATTTTGTACTTAATATACTAAAAATGATTCTTTAGTACTACTTAAAAACTTAAGATCATCCAAGTGTACTCAACTGTGCTATTTTTGGAAACCATGAATATGAACTAAAATGCACTTTTAACATACTATGTATTTAAAAATGTATTTAGTCACCACTTGTAGTACACTTGGGTGCTTTGAAACAGCAAACACAGAAAACAATAAAAGGCATGACTTCACATCCAGCCAGCCAACTCAGTTTGCCACAAGAAGAGCTGGAAAAGCCCCGAGTGTAGCCGCGACCGCGATCACTTGACTGCTGACAAAGACTATAGAAATACAAAGACAGTTCACTCCTATACTTATGAATGGGAGAAAGTGCAACGCGAAATATGGCGGGATAGTCCCGCCTTCTAAATGAAAGAGCCAATTGTTGATTGGTAAAGTCATTGCGTCACTGCAACGGCCGTTAAAAGCTCCGTTTCCCATAGAAACCTGGGGCTGGACCAGCAGCTGTGCATACACAGTCATAAGCGCGTTGGAGCTACGCATGCGCATTGGCTGTTCTAGCCTGAAAAATAAGCCTTTTAAACGCTATTTGAGCATAAGAAACAACATTCATGGGGCAGTTCATTTCAGATTTTATTGCTGATGTGAAATATGTAATTTAATCGCGAGTTCAGCGAGCCGTTTTTGAGATTTCAGGATGCCCCAATTCATTTAGATAGGACTTGGTCTTGTCTGAGCTGCCCGGAGGTGTTGCAAATATGGCGGCCGAGTGAACGGACTTTCCTTAAGTCTGCATTGGGTCCTTGTGTCATTTCCCATTCCGCGCCTCTGCTCAATAAACTCTGTGTTTCTACTACTCGCCTGTTTGCCTCCTCCTGTTGTGTGACCCATAGCTTATTTGATGGCATTATAAGTCATTTACCAAAACGTGGCCCATTTTAGCTGACTTCACACTACATCCACTACCACTCAAAAAACTTGAGCTCTCAGGACATTTTGGATCCAGACCGTTGAATTTTGCCAAACTGTGAGTAGGCTAGTTTATGTAACTTATATCAACATCACGATTAGCTAAAGATTTTTACAGTTTTAACGAACATGTAAAGGGAAGTGTATTAGATTTCAGGTCCTGCAACTGGTAACCATTTCTTTTAAGTTCTTTATTGTAATCACTATTTTCCCATCCCTATTCATTTTAAACGGTCATGGGGTGCACTAAAAGTAGCAATATTACATAGTCTTTAAATTAATTTGATCAAATGCATAATATATATATATAATTTTTTTTTAAACCATGAAAAAATGCTGTTTGAAATAGTTTTGTCACACCACAGCATATGCCAGCTTCCCAAAAGCATTAGAAAGTTCTCATCAGGCTTGAAAGTTAGAGACATTGTGCAAATCTTACCATTATGCTATGTAATTTCTACTCCGTGTAACACGACACCACCAGAGGTTAGTATTTCCTGCCTGCTGACGCGGACTTTAATGTACATAGTTAATCTAGTAGTCAGATGGACGTTTCTCTGCTCAACCCATTTATTCTCTCACACAAGTGGCTTCCTCACCATTTCTCCTGCATTAGAAAAAAACATGACTCTTTGTTTGTACTGAAAATGGCAGCATTGATTTGGATAAAAGGGTTTAAAAATCTCCCACCGACTCACATTGTTAAAAGCCATTCAAACTCAAACTACCACCAACTATTTTGCATAAAGAATTTGAAATTCAAAAATAAAACTGCAGATTTAATACTCTGCAATAACCTAAAATGATGAACGTTACATATACTCCTATAAAGCAATACTATAATAGGAAATTTCAACTGATTTATCACAGAGTGTAAACTATCCAGCTCTCTATACTATAAATATTAAATACAATATTACATTACAAACAGTAATATATTATAAATTAACATTATGAATATTTGTAAACAATTGTATATATAAAAGCAATGTAAATGAATTCCCTCGTGTGACGGGGAGGCTTAACCAGCTTTACACAGAGTTGGTCATGATGTTTCACAACTCAACCATGTTTGAAATGTTGGTGAAGCCTGATGAAGTGATAAAGTTGAAGAAGTGGTATAAAGTCTTGAACATTAGAGAAGAAAACATTTACCAGGATAATTGTGAACTGAGTCATCACAACGTGAGTCATGATTACTTTGTATAGAGCTATTTATATGATTTTTAAACATTGTATGCAGGGGCGTAAATTTCATCTAACAGTAGGGGGACAAGAAACATAAAATTTCTCAAGAGCAATTTTTGAAGGGGACACAAATAATACAGCCAAAATTGTACTTGTAAGGATAGATGTGTACACAGCATGTGTAAACAGCATGCAGACCGTGTTTAAATATGAGTTCGGTTCATATGGTTCACCACGCGGTCATATTATAATGATTATTTTGCGTCCTCCATATTTTAGGTTTGGTCTGGGACTGAGTACGTCTCTTTAGATATTCAACCGCATTAACCCTGCCACTTAACATCATACTGAGCAAAACCCAACACATCGGTAGGTCTATAATATTAGCCTAATATCAGTTCACACACAGGTTTATCGCTGTGTTAGTTGTAGTGGGTGACAAGCTACGGTATTAAGCTTGGTAACCTTATAAATTGCTCATAGAAAATACATCGGATTTTGACTAATTTATTAATGATCCAGCATCATCTGTATTAAAGAGAAAGAATCATTTCACCCGATGTTTAAAGAATAAAATAGCCTTGACAGCCTAATTACTTACACATAACTACTTAGGAACTTTGCTCTCTCCCACCCAGGGTTGCCAGGTTTTCACAGCAAAACCCGCCCAATTGCTACTCAAAACTAGCCCAAAACTAGCCCAATCGCTTTTCAGGGGGGATTTCCGCTAAAAATCGCGTTCAGGTGGGGTAAAATACACGTTTTTTGGTCAGGTTCCTCTGATAAATGTCGCTTTCCAGGGGCTAAATATCATGTTATTGGGTCGCTTCAACCCGCGGACATGAAAAACATCCCGCGGAAAGAGAGTAAAAGTAGCCCAGTTCCGCGGGAAAACCGCGGACTTGGCAACACTGCTCCCACCGGGCTCGTGTCCTGAGTGTATCGAGGCAGTGGACCAAACCACTGTGAGGCAAGGGAGGGGGGAAATCAAAACATTTCTGAACTTAAAACGCTTTTTTGCGTTTATTTTGTTTTACTACTTACACAATTATTTTAAGTATATGTCCATTATATTATATTGCTTGTAATGATATTTTTAGGGGGGACAACCCTCAGATGAGGGGGTCCTGTCCCCCCCATCCCCCCCGGGATTTACGCCTATGATTGTATGTACTTGTAAGTATACTTCTAAAATAGCATTTATATGGTTGCAATTTTCTCAGCTTTGCCAGTAAAGGCATATGCGTTTATAAAAGTTTCTTATCTGACACAACATTTTAAATATGATTTATAATTTTACAGTACCCGCCCTCGTGGACTCGGGATCCTCAGGCAATTTCATCTCACAAGCCCTCCTAAAACAGCTTGATTTACCTCGCCAGAGACAGGCCGAGCTGAATATCGAGGCCATACAGCGAAAACCGCTTGGGCACATCAAGTTCCGGTCTCCACCGTTCACTCTACAAGTAGGCTGTCTTCATCAGGAGAGAATTTCCTTTCTGGTACTGGAGGGACCCACCGTCGATATCATCCTGGGACGCCCCTGGCTATCTCAACATTCTTCTGAAGTCAGATGGGACACCAGCGAGATCGTCCGATGGAGTAAAACCTGCATCCAAAACTGTCTCTCCGACGTCCCTGTACCCCTGGTTAGTAACCTGAAGCTCCAAGTTCATTCCACCCTAGTGGAGAGCCCTGAACCTCGTGAGGTTCCGTCGATCCCATCTGACTACATGGCGTTCCAGAATGTGTTCAGCAAACAGGCAGCCACGAAGTTACCACCGCACCGGCCATGGGATTGTGCCATTGACCTGCTGCCTGGAGCTATACTCCCCAAGGGTCGAGTATACCCCCTGTCCATCCTGGAGCGCAAGGCGATGGAGGATTACATCAAGGAGGCTCTCCAACAACAGTTCATTCGTCCTTCAATCTCTCCGGCGGCCTCGAGCTTCTTCTTTGTGGGCAAGAAGGACGGAGGCTTGCAGCCGTGCATCGACTACCGGACCCTCAATGATCACACTGTCAAACTCCCTTATCCTCTTCCCCTGGTCCCGTCCGCCCTCGAGGAACTCTGTGGGGCCCGCATCTTCTCGAAGCTGGACCTGCGGCGCGCCTACAACCTTGTTCGTATCCAGGAAGGCGACGAGTGGAAAACGGCGTTCATTACCCCCTCAGGCCACTATGAATATCGGGTTATGCCGTATGGCCTTTCCAACTCCCTGTCCGTCTTCCAGGGGTTTATGAACAAGGTGTTCTGGGAGTTCTTCCACCTGGTTTGTCATCGTGTACATAGACGATATCCTGATCTACTCCCGGGACCTGGCCGAACATCGCCATCATGTGACGCAGGTCCTACGTCAACTCAGGAAACACCACCTCTACCTGAAGCTCGAGAAGTGTGAGTTCCACTGCCCCATGGTCCAGTTCCTCGGCTACATCCTCAGTGCGGATGGGATCTAGATGGACCAGGGGAAGGTCCAAGCCATCCGAGACTGGCCCCAGCCTCAGTCAGTAAAGGAACTTCAACGATTCCTCGGCTTTGCAAATTTTTACCGGAGGTTCATTCTGAACTTCAGTCTCCTCTCAGCCCCCCTCACTTCCATGCTTTGTCAGAAACCTAAGTCTCTGTCCTAGAACTCCGAAGCTCGAGCCACCTACAAGAAGCTCTAGGAGGCCTTCTGCACTGCTCCCATTCTCTCACATCCCGGACCCCAACTCCCATTCATAATGGAAGTTGACGCCTCCACCACCGGCGTGAGAGCAGTGCTGTCTCAATACCACGGAGAGCCTTCCCGACTCCACCCTTGCGCTTACTTCTCCGGGAAGCTTTCCCCAGTGGAGCAGAACTATGATATTGGAAATCGAGAGCTGCTCGCCATTAAACTGGCGTTGGAGGAATGGAGGCACTGGCTGGAGGGAGCTCAAAACTCCTTTATGGTAATCACAGATCACAAAAATATCTCCGAAGTGCGAAGAGGCTAAACCCCCGGCAGGCTCGCTGGGCCCTCTTCTTCACCCGGTTCCAGTTTTCCATCATGTATCGACCCAGAGACAAGAATGTCAAGACAGATTCCCTCTCACGTATCCATGCCCCCGATGAACCCTCCACACCTGAACCCATACTCCCTCCAGCTGTCCTTGCGAGCCCTATCTGGTGGGCCCTGGATGAACAGATCCGCAGCACCTCCCTCGCCGAACCCGCTCTGCTGGGAGGCCCAGAGGGCAAGACCTACGTGCCCACCTCTTTAAGGACGTCCCTTCTGGGCTCCCTGCATGCTTCCCCGGGCTCTGGACACCCAGGCAGCCAGCACGTTCCCAGTACGTTCGAGGATGCTCAGTCTGCGCCATCTCCAAAACTCCACATCACTTACCTGCCAGAAAATTAGTCCCATTACCCATTCCATGTCGCCCCTGGTCCCACGTTGGAGTCGACTTCGTCACAGATCTCCCCAAGTCAGAGGGTTATACCTGCATACTCGTTGCAGTTGACAGATTCTCCAAAGCCTGCAAGTTAATTCCCCTCCGAGGGTTACCCACAGCCCTCGAAATAGCAGAGGCCCTCTTCCATAATTTCTTCCGCACCTTCGGTCGTCTGCGACCGTGGGCCACAGTTTGTCGCGTGTCTGGAAGGCTTTCTTCAAACTCCTCGATGTCAGCCTCTCCTCGGGGTATCGTCCCCAGACTAACGGCCAGACTGAGCGGAAGATTCAGGAAATTGGGAGAAATCTCCGGGCCTACTGCCATGACAACCAGCAAAGCTGGAACCGCTTCCTCCCGTGGGCCGAGTATGCACAAAATTCCCTCAAGCAAACCACCACCGGCCTCACCCCCTTCCAGTGCATACTCGGCTACCAGCCTCCTCTGTTTCCCTGGACAGAGGAACCCTCCGACGTTCCAGCTGTCGACCACTGGTTCTAGGCGAGCGAGAGAGTTTGGGACTCAGCTCATGTCCAACTCCAGCAGGCAGTGCGGAGATACAAGACCTATGCAGATGCCCGTTGGTCTTCCACCCCCGTCTATCGTCCTGGAGACAAGGTCTGGCTCTCCACCCGGGATCTGTGTCTCCGCCTGCCCTGCCGGAAGCTGAGTCCCTGCTATATTGGTCCCTTTACCATCGAGAGGCAGATACATGAGGTGACCTTCTGTCTCCAACTCCCTGCACGGTATCGTATCCATCCAGCATTCCATGTCTCACTCCTCAAGCCTGTCTCTCCCTCTGTCACAGAACCCGACGAGCCTGCAGTACCTCCTCCTCCCGAGATCATCGAGGAGCCCCTAGTCTACAGGGTGCAGGACATCTTGGACTCTCAGCGACGGGGTGGTCGCCTGGAATATCTTATTGACTGGGAGGGGTACGGGCCGGAGGAAAGATCCTGGGTGGCTCGGGACGACGTGCTGGATCCCTCTCTCCTGGCCACAGTCTCACCACAGTCACCGCAGTCTCCATTAACGACACTCACCAGATCCCAATCCCCTGATTTCTAATCACTGCCACCTGTCAGCACTCATCAACAGCTCTATATCCCTGCACTCCTCCCGTTCACTCACTGTCTGGTCTCAAACATTTCATGTTGACTTACCTGATCCACTTACCTTTTGTCTACTTACCAGTTGCTCCTGTGTTCCCATCCCCGTGCTCTACTGCTCCAGTTCTCCACCGTCTCCACGCTCCGCTGTTACCTCCAGATCCCCTGGAAAAAGAATAAAGGACATTCACTCTCAGATAAGCCTCAAGAGACATTCCCATTCCCTGTCTGCTTACCTGGACATTCTGCTCATCTCTTTCCCCCCCTGCCGTTACTTAATAAACCTGTTGATTGTATTACACTTACAAAAATGATTTCAGAAGAGATCAGAATAAATCAGATATAACAATTTATTATTAGTCAGGTAAAATTATATCATGCCAATTACATAATGAAACTATTACAAGCCAATTTAGAAAGGATAATACAATTGTGAATCACATTGTAACCGCGTGGCAACCCCGCTCCTGGACATAGACACTGTAGCCATATGGGAAACAGCCAAGTGTTCCACGCAGGAGACAAACAAATTTAACAGTCACACATGTAACAGTTATCCCAATTTAACACAAGGTCTAAATGCAGAGCATCTACAACCTTTTACCTAAGTATTTCAAAGAACACTTACAGCAAAGCAATCAGGTAGTTTAGAGAATAAACTTAACTAGTCTGTGTGCACATGTAGTAGCACAAACAACTATACAGTGTGCTCTATGGGCACCATGTGTTTAACACAATTACATTTTTGAATAAAACGGATTGCATACCTGACAGCATAGAGAGACACAGCAGTATGTGAGTTCTAGTGCAAAGCTCCAGAGTCTCATATGTGGTGTGTGGGGTTTTCTGACTACAGAATTCCAAAGTAGTGTTTTGTCACTTCCCTTATATACCCAAATAAGAAAAACAAAGAAATCTTCAAATCAGTTGTAAAATCATAAAATACCTTTTGTTATTTTGGGTTCTGTGCTCCAGGGTCACACCTAGCTGAAGATAGATAAACATTCCCGCAGACCCCTAAAGGGGGACACACCCCTCAGCAGCAGAACACAATTCTACAAAAGTTTTCAATATTTCCCATAATACCAGTGACTACTGTGAAATTGAGACCATTTTACCAATCGCACAGAGACCTTTCAAATGATACCAAACATGACGGGGAAAAACAACAGGTTCACAAGATAATGAACTTTAAGTGAAGCCTTTTGGGGGAAAAGCAGGAGAGGCAGAGAGGGCAGAGGGGGAAGGGGGTCGTAAATGAACAAGGGGAGTGGTGTTGTTTGCTCTCTTTGGAGATTTCTTCTCCAGATAAGTTTTATTGTTTTACTGCATGGCATCTGCAGTGTGTGAGTTCCTGAGTTTTAGATTCACGAGGAATTAATTTCATGGGGAAATAATTTTTAAATAATTTCACTCCCTACACAGTGCTTTAGACATAAAATACAAAACTAATACATTTTAAAATGTATAATTATTGTAATGTTCAATAAACCCTCAATTCACTTGTAATTTGAATTTTTAATTTTGAGTAGAGATTGTTCATAATTAGGGCAAATAGTTTTTTTTTTTTTTTCAGCCAGTAGTTTCATTGTGCTAACATAAGTTTTCTCTTGGACAAGTAGCTAACATCTTTGAAAAAAACAAACATAAAATTCAGATATAATGCTTTAAAAGGAAAAGCAAAAAAATAATCAGTTACATCTTTATACACTGACACATTGTCACAGTCATGTCTGTCATGTCTTGTGTTTCCCCCTCCATGCCCTTATTTGGTCCTTCCTGTTCTTGTTCTTGTTCTCGTCAAGTTTGATTGTTTATTATTTCATTCAGGTGTGTGTAGTTAATTATCGTTTGTATTTAGTTCCTGCCTGTTCTGTTCATAGCCCGCTGATAGTGTTGGAGTTCGGCGGATATTTATGCCGCCGTCCGCAGGTCTACTTGTTACTCCCCGGTGTTCCTGTGTGTCCCAGCCTTGCCTTGTCTTGTCTTGCCCTGTCTGTTTTGGATTTATTAAAGACTGTATTTTGAGTTCATCCTCGTCTCCTCGCTTCCCTCGTGTGTGTACCGTGACAGACATTTGCTGACAATTACTAAGAAAACTGACCCCTAGAACTTTCTAAAAAAACAACTTCCTCTTTTTCATCACAACATACCGTGCTCAAGCAATATATAATATATATTGTCACTCAGCTCTAAACTGTTAAATATGCATTGTGTAAAATTTCTTTGAAACAAAGTCTTATGAAAAGCATAAACAACTCATTTGCAACTGGTTATCTGCATTCCTGCATTTATCTATGTATTGAAGGTTAAGTATCATCAGATTTGTGTTTGGTTTTTTGGTTCCTCTCAGAAAAGAAATACCATATTTCTTAAAAATAGAACCCAGCGGCAGCATATAGATCATAAATAGAGTTGGGGCAAGAATGTAACCCTGGGGGACACCACAAGTCAAAGGAGCACTGGAAGATGTATATTGTCCTGTACGTACAGAAGGTTTCCGTTCGTTAAAAAGTTCTGGAACCAATTTAAAACAGTACCTTTCAGACCAACACAGTTTTTTAAACGAGAAAGTAATACATTATGATCAACCAAATCAAAAGCTGAGCTGAGGTCTAGTAAGATCAAAGCAATGGCATTTCCAGCATCTGTAGACATTAGAATATCATTATAAACTTTTAAGAGGGCTGTTTCTGTGCTGTGTAATTTCCTGAAACTAGATTGAAAAATTTCATTTCATTTGGTTAGATCTCAAAAAGACTTGTAGCTGAGCTAGTACAACTTCTCCAAAGTTTTGGACATAAAAGGTAAATTGGAAACCGGTCTAAAATTTGAAAAAATTGATGTGTCTCAATCTGGGGTTTTTTAAAATTGGCATTATTAAAGCACATTTCAGACTATCAGGGACTATTCTGGTGCTCAGACTCAGGTTACAAAGATTACAAAGCGAACTGGCATAACATCATAAGGACACTCTCAAATGCTCAAAAATAATACTAATGCTATACTATTACTGATTGTGTGTGTGTAACGTCAATCCAGATTTAAATATTTTACTGTTTATGACATTGTCTTTAATCATTTTATTGTTTTGCTATAATGTTTTCACTTTACTGTTGTTTCATGATCATTCAACATTCAAAATGACTTTTAATTTGAAGGAAAAAAAGTTTATTCAGTATATTTATGGAATACTTGATTTTGATTAGTCTGTGGTGTCATTCTTTGGCCAAATATTTATTGAGGTCAAACTGTAGGCTATAATTAATCGTTGTCTCAGTCAAATGTTTTATTTTCCTACATAGCCTTTCAAATGTCTCTCATATCACTCCACACTCTCTCTTTTCACATAGGCTAGTAAAACTTTAAACCCAAATCATATCTCCTGTCATTTCATTTTGTTAGTCGATTTGTAAGTAGCTTTGTATTGGGGTCCTGGTTACCCTTTTGGTATTTATTTTGTGAAAATGACAGATTGACTTTACATTGTCTCTCATTTTTTAAAATGTTTTTTTGGCAGATTGATTGTGATTTGTATAACCACAGTTTTACCATAAACACCATGGTTAAACTATGGTTATTGTAGCAACACCATTAATTTGTGATTACAATGGTTTATCTACAATAACTATGGGTTTTGGGTTTTAGCCTAGTTGTAGCAGGGGCGTAGATCACGCGGGGGACGCTTAAATCTCCTTTGTCTTTCCCCCTTTTTCTTTCTGAATTTGATTCTCGTTTCATCTCTTAGATTTACAAATAACAAAAAGAGTACCAAATTTTGATGTACTATGACAACTTTTATAGAATGATGTAATTTTATTTTTGCACTTTTCTGTATAGATAATACCATAATTTGATGTACGCAAATCCAGAATATTCTTTTCTGTCCTTTTTTATGATTGTTCTTTGTAGGATTATATTCATGTCTCGTTTCCCTGTTCATGTATGTTTCGACAAGTTTTGCAATAAAAAATAAAAAATAAAATTTCAACGTCCTGGATCCAAAATGTAGAGCTTTTTTTTTTTTTTTTTTGAGTGGTACGGGATGTACCGTTTCATAATAAAGTTAATTAGTCAACATAAGAACTGTTTCATCCCACTTTTCATGCATTTACTTGTAATTTCAAAAGTCTGTCAGAGTTTTAGCTTTTTAGCGCGGCGGCAGGCATGCAGAGACTCCGAGGAATGGCGGAATTTCTGAGGTGATGTATTTATGCTTGACGAAAAATTAAATGCATTACTTAATAATAGTAACAACATTAGATTAGTTTACCTATGAGCGAGAGGGTTACCTACAGTTAAACTGGAAGTAAAAAAAATTAAAATAAAAAATAAAAAAAATAATAATAATGAATAGCCTATAGAGCAGGTTAAATTAGTAAAGAAATAAAAGAAAGAAATCTCCATTCTATTTATCCGTCACTATGAACATTATCTTATGGTGTTTGAAATGAAAACATCCATTTCTGGAGCCCTAATTGTAAAATATAGGTCTATTATTTGCAAAAAAAGGGACATTGTACTGTCAATATTTTCACAAAATAAATACCAAAAAGGCCATCAGGAAAACAATACAAAACTACGAAATGAAATTGCATTAAATTATGACGTGGGATTAAGTTATTTTATTATATAATAAGATACAGTGTGGAGTGAAACAAGAGACATAGCATATAGGCTAATGCTTTTGTCCAAATTAAAAGACAATTTGAATGCTTAACGATCATAAGACAGTAATTCTAACTTAAAACCTATACTTAAAACTTATACTTCTGTAGCTATAATATCTTTTAGAGATTATATGCTCTGCAGTCATGTGATGTGTGGCATAAAAAATATAGAATAGGAAATCTATAGTTTAACAAAATTAAGTTATTGAATAAAGAGCAATGAAGAGCATAATACATAATAGCATTACAATCTGGATTGATGTTTTTGAAATATATATTCTGAAAATATCTTATCAGAAAAGACACCGAATAAGTTAGTTATCAAACTACAGTGGACCCAAAAAGTATTTGTTCATGTAAGTCACACATCATTGCATTAGATAACAAAATATCAAAACAAGTGGAAAGAGTCCTGATTGAAAATAAATAGATCTAGCATAGAAAAATGAATGAATAAATGAGTTGATATCTTCACTATGAGTGCATTTGTTGTGACTGTGTGGATCGTGACGCTTGTGTTCCCTTCTCAGAGAAAACTCTTTCAAAAACACATCTTAGAGAAAGTTTAACCTTACTTTTAAAATCCTGCCCCATGAAAACATACAGAATGGGGTTCAGACAGCTGTTGACATACGCCAAAGAGATGGCCAATGGATCCACTACCAAAGCTCCCAAGACACTTGAATATTAATATCAAATCCATTGTGTGAAATGGCAGCCAGCACAGAAAAAAGGCCACGATTACAGCCAACATGATGCGAAACGCTCGTCCAGAGTGAAAATGATTCCTGCCTAACTTGCGTGCAATGAATCCGTAGCATGCTGTGATGCATATGAGAGGAACCAAAAAGCCAAACACAAATCTGATGATGCTTACTTAACCTTTTATACATTTTAAAATTGTCTTCATCAAGTTGATGATGAAGGCAAGATGTTGTGTTATTTTCTGTCAAAATCTCAATTAACATCATAAAAGGCAGACTAAGAACTGAAGTCAGAATCCAGGCCGCTGCACAGGACAGTCGTGCAATGAACAAGTTGCGATGATTTTGAGCCCAAACCAGTGTGATCACCTGAGTAAACCAATCCAGACTAATCAAGCTCAAGGTAAAAACGCTGGCAAACAAGGTGATGAGCATAATGAAGTGGAAAGTCTTGCACATGATGGATCCATATGGCCAGTGATCATGAAGAGATCTTTGTGCCAAATAGTAAAGAGTGGAAAGTCAGCACAAGAGGTCGGCAATCGCTAGATTGAGAAACCCTACTGTATTACCAATCCTTTTCATTTTCAATCCAGCAACATACATGACAAATGCATTTCCAGGAACGCAGAGGATCAAGGTCAGGGAGTAGAAGACCATAGAACTCACTCTCAATGGTTTCCTCACCATTTCATTAAAACAACACTGACAATCATCTCTGCTTGTAAAGTCCGTCTGGTTCATTTTGCTGTTATTGAGCTGATGCCGTCCAAAGTGTCCAGTTTATCCTGCTAATATCACATATTGTCAATGTAATAATATAAATCATATTTAAAATGATGTTATAAAATATACCATCATTTATAAATATCTTTTAAGTTTGAATTATGAATTACAAATTTGAATTATGATTACAAACGTGCAACCAATTAAACACCACTTTTAGTGGAAAGTATATAAAAAAGAATCGTTACAAACAGTAAAATAACTATATAAATAATCATAACTCACGTTTGTCTGTGATGATTCAGTTATCCAGTTCACAGTAGAATGTTCAGTGCAGAATGTTTTTTTTTTCTCTCATGTTCGAGGCTTCTAACAACTTCATGTAAGAGGCTTCACCAACATTTCCCAACACAAGTTGACTATAGACTAATGACTATTCCTTACGTTTCATACATACATACATACATACATACACACACACATATATATACATACACATATATACATATATAAATAAATAAATAAATAAATAAATAAATAAACTAATGCAAATATGTATTGGTGTTGCCATGTTGTTTTTATTATTGTTGTTTTAGTTATTGAATTTAAAAAAAAAAAAACTATTCAAAAGGTCATGACTTAAGCGGTAGGCTTTGTGTTGAAAACATGGTTGAAAATGACCAATCACAGGAGCGGAGACATCTGACATTTGATCCCCGCCTCCAAAGTATCAAAAGTCAACTTGTCGAGCGAGCAGGGGTTGAGCAGTTGAGAGTGGGTAGACAGGCGGTGCGTTCCAAACGGGATATATCGCCCTCCGAAGGGCACTTCGGAGTGAAAACAATCATGGCCGCCATATTGAAGGGTCGTTCCAAACCGAAGTGCTCAAAACTAGCTACTTCAAAGGGCTCTTCGGAATGAAGGATTTAGAAGGGTACAACTGATGGACACTTCGGGCTCCCATGATCCTTTGCACAGATTCTTTGCATGATGACGGCGCTTCCGTATGATGACGCAGAAGGGCACTTTAAGAAACAGTTGTTTGGTCCCCTACACCCTTCAACCCTTTGAAGCTATCACTCCGGAGGGTAAACCCCTTTGAAGGGATTAGGGCATAGGGATGAGCCCTTCCGAATGGAACGCAGGGAATGTCGAGCGAGCGCTACTCAGCACTGTTCTCGCGAGAGCGCATTTTTGCGCGCGGATACCGTTCTGTGCACTCGCGGTGCAGAAATGCTCCCTCGCGATGATGGTTTTCCGCGCGCGCATACTGTTCTGCGCGTTCATATCCTGTGCGCGCGTCTTGTTTTTATGTGCGCAAGATTTGACACGGTTTAAACGCCACAGGAAACTATCTCTGCACTGCTGCAGACGCACCGCTCCTGGAATGCACTGCCGGACCGCAACCACGTGCAGTGTGAACGCTTTAATCCATTAACATGGGTTCAGAAAAAAATAAATAAATAAAATAAAATAAATAAATCACACTGCAAACGGAGTATGTGTGACTCCTGACCCCTGATGTACACTGCACGTGTCTGCGGCGCGTTATGTCTCCGAAGAGGTTTTGTTCCGTCTTCCACGCGGTGCCAACTTACACCAGGAGCTTTTCAGAAGCGAAGCGAGAGGATTCGCGAGACGACGTGATTTGCCTGTCCAAAGTTGTTTTTCTTGATTTTTTTTTTTTTTTTTGTGTTCTAACAAGGTTGGCCAAATGTTTTTGTTTTGTCCGGTTGAATTCTGTTTATTCCACTCATACAACTACTGCAATTTAACCCCATGCTTTGTTCTTTTTGTAATTGTCCTTGTAAAAAGGATTTGTGGTGTCATATAATAATGTGTGTTTTTCAACTTTGAGGATGAACCTCGTCATCTATTTCTGGCTTCCTAGCAAGAATATAGTGATGTGAAATACAATTGGGAGTCTGCACAGGGTGTTTATTTTCAAATTGACATGATTTTTTTGAATTTTATTTTGTATTTACTGTGCGGTTTGGACGCGGCCTGCGTCAAAAATAGACTAGGCGCCTATATTTAGCGAAGCGGCGCGGAGAGCCGCTTCTGGGACGCTTTTGAAATGAGCCGCGGCGGGTCTGGTGTAAACACAAGCATTGACTAGAGTGGGCGCGATCAGCTCCGGTAGCCGCGTCGGAGCCGTAACGCACCGCAGACGCGTGCAATGTACATCAGGGGTGAAATAGGTGTGAAACGGGCGTTACACTGTAGAACCATGAACTAGAGACAGCAAAATTATGATTAAAATGAATTTAAAAGAAATGGTGGCCAGTTGCAGGTTGATTAAAACACATTGTAAATCAACTAACCTAGCACTGCTGAGAGCACAGTGACACGTAGTAAAAAAAGAGAAACATGTATAAAGTGGAAATTACTGAGATAAGGGTTTTCTGAAAAAGAGTCAGCAAACACATTCTAAAAAAAAAAAAATACGGTTTATTTTTGTTTCTTTTTTTAGGTCTCGTGTCAAAAGCAGTGATGCAAACTACTTACCCTGTCGTGAAAGATGAAATTCAAAGATCTGAATCCAAAATGTCGCCATTCATGTGGAGTTCTTTTTGTTTTTCTTTTTGTGCATTAACTCGTAATGTCAACACTGTCAAAGTCTGTCACATTTCTAGCTTTTTCTAGAGGTGAGGCATGTGCTTGACGAAAAAATAAATAAATCACATAATTAATAATAACAATATTAAATTAGGTTACCTATGTGCAGGAGGTTACCTACAGTTAAAACCTCTAATTGGCTTGTTTCAAATTGTCCTTGTGGCACAGGCTCCCGAACCCTCCCACTTTTGTTGTTAGAGCGAATCAATATTGTTTTTTTTTTTATGTTTGGCCTCATGTGATTGGACCGTTCTCAACGACTCTCATTCCGGTGAAGCAGCAGCTCGTCAGTTGACAGACGGGACTAATTAATGTGGAAGCAAGCGCAATATCTCGAGATGAAAGAAAATTCGGTTTTATCTTTACAAAAATACCCGTTCACAAGGCATTCGGATGAAGAAAAAAAAGGATCAAGGAGCTTGGACCAGATCGCCTGTACTTGCAAATTCATCAGCAGCAAAGTCCCTTTTAACTGATGGTAACGGGGATGTCTCTCTTGCAGGGGAATAGACACGATGCAGATGAAAGGTAGAGTTCCAAGGCGACGTTTAGTATCAGGTAAGGAATCTGTAGAGTTCGTATGGACAAGACCAGACAAGGGTTTGCAGGAGAGGTGGCTCTTTATAGTGACTGTGCTGATGCAGTGCTGGTGCCTTGAATCAGAACTCTGGGGAAAGTGACCAAGAGGGTGGAGCGTGCTGATCTGGTGACAATGGGTGGCAATTAGTCTCCGTGACACTATGCATGAGATCTAATGATATTCTTATAAATTAGCATGGGTCTCTTAAATATATTTTTATTTTTTTAAATGTGAAAAAGTATAAAAGTTTTAAAATTATGAGAGCTAGAGTATCAGCAGGTACCTTCTTGAGCCACAGCACAACATTCAGGTAAAAATGGGCCAATTTAAAAAGAGGTAATTTCAGTTTAAATCTGTTTTTTTTTTTTAACAGTAAATTGACACTATTGTCTTTAGTATGCCATAGCAACATTAAAAAAGTAAATCATTAAATAGAAAGTTGAATATTTAATTAAACAATGCAATTAAAAATGAACTGATCATGTTGTATAGGTGTGTGTTTCTGTGCATTGGTGTCTTTTGTGTGCATGTATGCTTGCATTTTTTTTTTTTAAAGACTGTTAAGATTTTGTATGGATGCATATCTACAGTAGGCCTATAAACCTATTTTCACCCTCAATTTCTGTGTAAAAGTGTGTGTGTGCAGCCCATTTTACTGACATCTTCCTTTCTTTCCCTTTCTCTTCTCGTCTCTCTGTTTCCTTTCTTTGCTTGTCCTCCTCCCATACTGTCTGCAATGCAATTTTTTTTTTAAAAAGACTGTTAAGATTTTGTATGGATACATATCTAGGCCTACAAACCAATTTTCACCCTCAATTTCTGTCTAAAAGTGTGTGTATGCAGCCCATTTTAGCTGAAAATTGTGGCCTATTTTAACTTAAAGTGAAAAGTGAAAGTTGTGACGTATTGTCAAGTACGGTGACCCATACTCGAAATTGGTGCTCTGCATTTAACCCATCCAAGTGCACACACACAGCAGTGAATAGTGAACAAACGTGCGCACACACACACCGTGAACACACACCCGGAGCAGTGGACAGCCATTGGGAGCAGTGGGCATATATTGGGAGCAGTGGGCAGCCATTGCTCCAGCGCCCGGGGAGCAATTGGGGGTTCGGTGCCTTGCTCAAGGGCACCTCAGTCATGGTATCGAAGGCAGAGAGACTGCTGTTCATTCACAATCCCCACCTTCAATTCCTGCCGGTGTGAGAATCGAACCGGCAACCTTCAGGTTACAAGCCCAACTCCCTAACCATTAGGCCACGACTTACCCAAAATGGCTTAACCAGCCATTTCTACCTAAAATGACCTTTTTCACAATCAAAGTTTCTTTTATAAATGAAACCATTTTATTTGAAAGAGCATGTCAAATATTGTTCATAAACCTTTGCTTTGTTGGTAAGCTTACTTATAATTTCTTTAGTACCCTTATTAGTGATTCATGAAACTTATGTCAGGCTTAATTACCTTACAGTTTCTATGACAAGCTTCATGTAACATTCTGCCCTGCTCGCCTTAAAAAACTCACTTGTTACATGTCAACAAGTGTTGAAGCAACAATGCAAGATCAGTTATTGTGATTTTCTGTAAAAATGTAAAAAGATATGATGCTACAACCTTATTTGGCCCATTTTACCTGATAGCCCATTTCAGCTGACTTCACCCTACAGTTTCATAATAAACTTAATTAGTCAACATAAGAACCGTTTCATCCCACTTTTCGTGCATTTCCTAGTAATTTCAAAAGTCTATTAGAGTTTTAGCATTTTTGCGCACGTGCAGGGACTCCGAGGTGAGGTAGAGGTCTGCGCGGGACTTTTTTTTTTTAGTCCCGCTCCCGCGAGGTTATATTCCGCACCCACCTGCTCCCGCGATATATTCACTCTTTGTTCACCCGCTGTCGCTTAGAATAATTTTCTTCCCGACCCGACCGTTCCCGCTAAATTTAGATTGTTTCCAGAATCTCTCATTTAAATTTCCGCTACTGAAAGAAAGAGATAGGCTAACAAATAAAAGTGTAGTCTGCACAAACTTATTAATTTTATTCGTCTTGTCAAGAGTCTTGAATTTATTGACAGCAAAATGGTAAACGAATTTTGTGACACATGTTCGTTTAACATTTTGCTGCCAACACAGTAGGAAAAAAAAGTGTCACAGAGAAAATAAACATGTTCTTATAAAACAATTCTTATTTTTATTCATCTTGTTAGGATATAATTCGTTTAACATTTACAACACAATAAGAAAAAGTGTTGCAGAGAAAAAAAATGTACAAAAATAGAGTATTAGCTATTTTGTTTGTCTTGTCAACATTTTGCTGTTAACACAGTAGGAAAAGTGTCGCAGAGAAAAATAAATACGACATCTGTCATTTAAAATTATAGGCTAAGCAAAATATAAACAAAACTGTCATTCTTCAAGGACAGCATCCACACTTTGCTCCATCCTTATTCTGCTCCGTCACTCATCGACAACCTGCCTGTTCTGTCTGAGGGCCGTATATTCACCACCGTTAGGCTACAACCTACTCCTGTGCACATGCTGCGCACAGACATCGCAAATAAAATGCTTTACGCAGAAAGCACTGTTCCGTGCTTGCAGCGCGTGCATAACAGTCCTGAGTGAATAAGAGTAAAGTGCAGATATGCTGTTCTGAAAGGACGTCGGGAACGGGATATTGTTAGACCGCCCGCTCGCGTTCAAATTACATTTACTGACCGCTACCGCGTTTTACTCCGGAATTTAATCCCGCCTCGCAAGAAATCTAGTGGGAGAGTCGCGGGAATGCAGACCTCTAGGTATTTATGCTTGATGAAAAATTAAATAAACTACTTAATTAATAATAACATTAGATTAGTTTACTTATGAGAATGAGGTTACTTGCAGTAATATGAGTATAGAGCAGGTTAAGATTAGTAAAGGAGCAATATATAAAGATAAAAAGTTTACGTCTCCATTCTATTTATCCGTAACTATGAACATTAACTTATGGTGTTTGAAATGAAAATATCAATTTATGGAGCCCTAATTGTAGAGTATATTATATCTATTATTTGCAAAAGTAAGGGACATTGTACTGTCAAAATTTTCACAAAGTAAATACCAAAAAGGCCATCAGGACACCAATACAAATCTACAATGAAATGAAATTGCATTAAATGATGATGTGGGTTTAAGTTATTTTATTATATGATAAGATACACTGTGGAGTGATACAAGAGACCGCATACTGAATAATGCTTTTGTCCAAATTAAAAGACAATTTGAATGTTTAATGATCATAAGACTAAATCTAAGACTAAGACTAAATCCTATACTTGTGTAAACTTCAGATATATCTTTTAAAGATTATATGCTCTACAGACATGTGGTATGTGGCATAAAAATATAGAATAGGAAATCTATAGTTTAAAAAAACTATTAAGTTATTGAATAAAGAGCATAATACATAATAGCATTACTGTAACAGGACTGATGAGACGTGAGACGTGCGGATCCATATGCAGGCTTTTATTTAAAGACATGGTCATAAATACAGGCAGGGTCGAAACAATGGCAAACAGGTATGGCAGGGACAAGACAAAGAGTAATCTTAGGGCAAGCGTGGGTCTTCGATCGGCGAACAATATCCAACGGGGCAAGGCAGAGCAATAATCCAGGTACACGAGCAATAATCCAAACGAGGTGCAAACAGAGTCCGAAACGGCAAGGCAAGGGTTAATCCGGGAAACACGGGCTAGAATAAAACACGGGAAAACAGGCAAGGCAAGACTAAGACAACTAAGTGGGCTCCGTAGAGTAGCTATCGCTAGAAGAGGGATATGTGCGTACAATACTCGGCGATCTGTCTGAGGACGTCCATGGCTTAAGTAGTGTGTGTGATGGGTATCAGGTGTGAGCATGTGATTAGGGAAATGGCTGCTGGGAAATGAAGTCCTGGGTAATGTGTGACAGTCTGTGTGGTGTGAGAGTCAATGTGACGACTGAGCGACCTCTGGTGGCGAACAAATGAAAGCCCATGGACCAGATTCATGACAATTACAATCTCGATTGATGTTACACACACAAGAAATTAGTATAGTAATATATTAGTATACTGTAGATTTTGCATTTAAAACACAGAATATTCACAGACATCAAGATAAGTGGCAGTAGACCATATTATTTGAGAGAATGTGGTTGGTACTTTTACACTGTAGGACCATGAACTAGAGACAGCAAAATTATGATTAAAATGAATTTAAAAGAAATGGTGGCCAGTTGCAGGTTGATTAAAACACATAGTAAATCAACTAACCTATCACTGCTGAGAGCACAGTGACATGTAGTAAAAAAGAGAAACATGTCTAAAGTGGAAATTACTGAGATAAGGGTTTTCTTCTGAAAAAGAGTCAGCAAAACACGTATTCTAAAAAAAATTTGCTGTTTATTTTTGTTTCTTTTTTTTTTTTTTAAGTCTCGTGTCAAAAGCAGTGATGCAAACTACTTACCATTTCGTGAAAGGTGAAATTCAAAGATCTGAATCCAAAATGTCGTCATTCATGTGTGGAGTTCTTTTTGTTTTTCTTTTTGTGCATTTACTCGCAATGACAACACTGTCAAAGTCTGTCACATTTCTAACTTTTTCTAGAGGTAAGGCATATGCTTGACGAAAAAAATAAATAAATGACATAATTAATAACAATATTAAATTAGGTTACCTATGTGCAGGAGGTTACCTACAGTTAAAACGAGAAAAACGAGAATAGCACGGGTGTTGCTACACAAATTAATGGTGTTGCTACAATAACCATAGTTTAACCATGGTATTTATGGTAAAACTGTGGTTATACAAATTGCAATCAATCTGCCAAAAAAGCATTTTATTTTAAGAAATGAGAGACAATGTAAAGTCAATCTGTCATTTTCACAAAATAAATACCAAAAGGGTAACCAGGACCAGGAGTTACACACACACTCAGTAATAGTATAGCATTAGTATTATTGTTGAGCATTTGAGACCCACTGTATGTCCTTATGATGTTATGCCAGTTCAATTTGTAATCTTTCTAACCTGAGTCTGAGCACCAGAATAGTCCCTGATAGTCTGAAACAACGCCAATTTTAAAAAAAAAAACCAAATTGAGACACATCGATTTTTTTTTTTTTTTTTTTTTTTTTTTTTTTTTTTTCTAATTTTAGACCTGTTTCCATTTTACCTTTTATGTCCAAAATTTTGGACAAAGTTGTACTAGCTCAGCTACAAGTCTTTTTGAGATCTAACCAAATGAAATGAAATTTTTCAATCTGGTTTCAGGAAATTACACAGCACAGAAACAGCCCTCTTAAAAGTTTATAATGATATTCTAATGTCTACAGATGCTGGAAATGCCATTGCTTTGATCTTACTAGACCTCAGCTAAGCTTTTGATTTGGTTGATCACAATGTATTATTTCTCGTTTAAAAAACTGTGTTGGTCTGAGAGGTACTGTTTTAAATTGGTTCTAGAGCTTTTTAATGAACCGAAAATTCTCTCCGTACAGGACAATATACATCTTCCAGTGCTCCTTTGACTTGTGGTGTCCCCCAGGGTTACATTCTTGCCCCAACTCTATTTATGATCTATATGCTGCCGCTGGGTTCTATTTTTAAGAAATATGGTATTTCTTTTCACCAGGGACGTGCACAGACATTTTGAGGGGCAGGGGCTCAAGTGGAAAAAAGGGCACTTCTCATATTTATTTACATTTTTTTTCCTAAACAAAACGTTAAATATATTAGGGGTGTGCGATATTGACAAAAAACTCAATATTTTCTGAGATTTTTACCGATAACGATAATTAGACGATATTTTGCTGAGTGTATTATTGTGCTGATGTCTTAAGGACTACCGTGGACAGCTGACTCCTAAAGTTTTTGATATTTTTCATATTCTGTGTGGTGGTCAGTTCAAAGCAGTGATAGAAATTAATCTTTTCCAATAAGTTAAAAAAATTTTACCTTTTATGGGCATTTTTACGTTTTATAAAGCCCTTTTTTCTAAAAGTGTGCATCATCTTTTCAATCAAATTCTTAAATTGAATCAGTCAGTTAGAATAATAAGTCATCTGGGCTGTTACCAAGCAAATAAATTCAGTATTGACAAAATTAATCTTTGCAATGCAGAGAAAACAGAAGTCGCATTATAAGTGGCATTTAGATGCATTTACACACTGTTTAATGCAGGACATGAATGCATTTAACCTGCAGTTCCAAATGCAGAAATACTGTTTTGATATTTTAAACATAAAACATTGAATAGTGATATTTGAAATTATTAAAAAAAATGAAGATACTTTAAATGTGAAATTAAAACTGCCAGTAGGTGGCAGCAAGTCACTGTTAATAAGTGAGTCATTGCGACTGAACCGAATCATTTAAACGGATGATTCATTCAGGAACAAATCAGTGTCATGTTGCTCAAAGACGCAAATTGGAATTATATTTGTTGGAGAAACAGAGCAAAAACAGTTAATATTGTGTCTAAAACATACATTTAATATTAAATTCTTGTTTATTGAACTGGTGTTGAAAATCAATATCACATTTGTAATCATGCTACTTTTCGGTGTAAAAAAACGTCAGTCTTCGTGTGATACTGATTAACTATATGAAATGATATAAATATATAAATTTCTGCCCCCATATCTTGAATTTTGTGATCATTCTAAATGTATTTTAATAAACTGAATCATGCAGTGAAAGAATGCACACTGGTCTAACCTACTAGACTTCCTATTGTCTTAACTAAACTTTAACTAACTTACATGGTAGCTCTCATGAGTCATGGATGTTAGCAAGACAAGTTAACTATATTTGCCTTTTGTCTTTTGGATAATTAGCTGTAAATTTGAGGCATATGTAGCTTAGTCTTTTGTTCATCACCACTCACTTCCACACCAAGACAAACACAATTGGTAAGGGAGGGAGGGCTTCACTTCTGCGTCTCTCTGCCTGTCTGTGATGTGCATGTGCCGATCAGTGTGTGCTACACTGCTGTGCTGCAGAGACGCGGAGGGGAGAAAGGCATCGGAACTCGACAGAGTCTCAACATTTCCTGACCCAACCTGATATTTAGATTTTTTATTTGTTTGACAGGGAAAGCTGTGCGCAAACAGAAACACACACGCACACATATATACATTCATTTATTAAAAAAATAAAAAAGGGCACTTTCTCTCGAGGAAGAAAAAGGGCAGGTGCTCAAGACCCCTTTTATGTCTATGTGTGCACATGCCTGGTCAGATGGACGTGTTTCTCTGCTCAACCCATTTATTCTCTCACACAAAAGTGGCTTCCTCACCATTTCTCATCTATTAGAAAAAACATGACTCTTTGTTTGTACTGAAAATGGCAGGATAAAAGCCATTGTTAAAAGCCATTCAAACTCAAATCACCACAAACTATTTTGCATAAAGAATTTGAAATTCAAAAAATAAAACTTTGCAGATTTAATACTTCGCAATAACCTAAAATGATGAACTTTATACACATATAAAGCAATACTATATAGGAAATTTCAATTGATTGATCATCACTGAGTGTAAACTACCCAGCTCTCCATACTATAAATACATATTAAATACAATATTACATTACAAACAATAATATATTATAAATTAACATTATGAATATCTGTAAAAAATTGTGTATATATAAAGGCAATGAAATGAATTCCCTCGTGTGACGGGGAGGCTTAACCAGCTTTACACAAAGTTGGTCATGATGTTTCACAACTCAACCATGTTTGAAATGTTGGTGAAGCCTGATGAAGTGATAAAGTTGAAGAAGTGGTATAAAGTCTTGAACATTAGAGAAGAAAACATTTACCAGGATAATAGTGAACGGAGTCATCACAACGTGAGTCATGATTACTTTGTATAGAGCTATTTATATGATTTTTAAACATTGTATGTACTTGTAAGTATACTTCTAAAATAGCATTTATATGGTTGCAATTTTTTCAGCTTTGCCAATAAATGCATATGTGATTATAAAAGTTTCTTATCTGACACAACATTTTAAATATGATTTATAATTTTACATTGACAATATCTGATGTTAGCAGGATAAAACAGGACACATCAGCTCAGTCACAACAATGGGGAATTATTATGAAATTTTGGAAAAGCCGATGAGAGTGAGTTCTTTGGTCTTCTACTACCTGACCTTGATCCTTGGCGTTCCTGGAAATGCATTTGTCGTGTATGTTGCTGGATTGAAGATGAAGAGGACTATTAATACAGTAGGTTTTCTCAATCTAGCGATTGCAGATCTCTTGTGCTGCCTTTCCACTCTTTACTACGTGACCAAGAGCGCTTTTGATGATCACTGGCCGTTTGGATCCATCATGTGCAAGATTTTCCACTTCATTATGCTCATCACCATGTTTGCCAGTGTTTTTACCTTGAGCTTGATTAGTCTGGATCGGTTTACTCAGGTGATCACACCGGTTTGGGCTCAAAATCATCGCAACCTGTTCATCGCACGACTGTCCTGTGCAGCAGCCTGGATTCTGGCTTCAATTTTTAGTCTGCCTTTTATGATGTTAAGAGAGATTTACACAGAAGATAACACAACATACTGCCTGCATTATCAACCTCATAATGCTGATAATGATGAAATGTATAGAAGGTTAAGCATCATCAGATTTGTGTTTGGCTTTTTGGTTCCTCTCATATGCATCACAACATGCTACGGATTCATCGCACGCAGGTTAGGCAGGAGTCATTTTCACTCTGGACGAGCATTTCGCATCATGTTGGCTGTTATTGTGGCCTTTTTTGTTTGCTGGTTGCCATATTACATAGTGGATTTGGTAATAATGAACGGAGACGAATCAAGTTATTTTACAGCTTTGGCAGTAGATCCGCTGACCGTCTCTTTTGCGTATTTCAACAGCTGCCTGAACCCCATTCTGTATGTTTTCATGGGGCAGGATTTTAAGAGCAACTTTAAACATTCTCTAAGACGTGTTTTTGAAAGAGTTTTCTCTGAGGAAGGAGCAGAAATGTCACAAACCACTCACTCACAGCAAATGCACTCACTGTAGTGAAGATATCAACTCATTTATTCAGTTTTCTGATTGATTTGTGTTACTATTCTAAAACTATTCTTATTATTTCTTTTAAAAAGTCCTCAAGTCAGTAAGTGGTCTAACTGTTATTCATGATTCCTGTGTTTTTTCCTCTATTTTTTATATATTTAAAACCAGAAAGTTTAAAAAAACAGCATAAAGGAATATTATGCTTTATTACTATGCTTTTTTTTTTGGTTGCTGTCAGCTTAGAAAAAGTTTGTAATATTTCACTAATAATGGCATGTGATTTTTATGCTGAAGTTGTGAAGAAAAATAAAAAAATAATATAGATAATTTAAAGGCTGCATTTGGGAATAAAACTAAAACTTTTTTCTACCTATGCATACTCCAGTGATTTAGTCATTTTATAATTTTGCTCATGTTTTTGTTTGTTGTTGTTTTTTCTTTTTTTCATTTAAGTGTAATGGACTTGTCATGTGATAACTTAAAGCTAAGTGTATTGTTTAAGACAATGTTTTACATATAAAAATAACGTAATGTTCTTAATAAATTAAATTCACTTGTAATTTGAATTTTTAATTTTGAGTAGAGATTGTTCATAACTAGTGCACATTTTAAGTTTTTTCACACAGTAGTTTCATTGTGCCAGAGCCACAAAGCCACTTGTTTTCAATGCTAAATATCTTTTATAAACATACAATTCAGATATAATGCTTTAAAAGCAAAAGCAATAATAATAATAATAATAATCAGTTACATCTTTAGACAAAGACACATTTGCTGACAATTTGCTGAGAAAACTGACCACAGTAACTTTCTAACTAAACAACTTCCTTCTTTCCTCACAGCATACTGTGCTCAAGCGACATGCAATATATATTGTCACCCAGCTCTAAACTGCTAAATGTGCACTGTAAGGCATTAAGATATTGTAAACATTAACATCATACATTTCTGTAAAATTTATTTGAAACAGTCTTGTGAAAAGCATAAACAACGCATTTGCAGCTGGTTTTACATTCCTGCATTTATTCCCCAGTGCTAAATGCATTTGAAATACATTTATTTCATGCTAAGTATACTACAAATACATTTACATTTATGTAAAAATACCCTGCAATTGCACAAGCGGAGATGATTGTCAGTGTTGTTTTAATGAAATGGTGAGGAAACCAATGAGAGTGATTCCTCTGGTCTTCTAGTCCCTGACCTTGATCCTCAGCATTCCTTGAAATGCCTTTGTTTTGTATGTTGCTGGAATGAAGATGAAGTGGGCCGTTAATAGACCATGATACTGCCTTTCCACTCTTTATCATATGACCAAGAGCGCTCTTGATGATCAGCGTTTTTAGCTTGAGCTGTTCATTGCACAACTGTCCTGTGCAGCGGGCTGGGTCTTGGCTTTAATTCTTAGTCTGCCTTTTATGATGTTAAGAGAAAATAACAAAACATACTGCCTGCATTATCTACTTGAAGACAATTTTGAAATGTATAGAAGATTAAGCATCATCAGATTTGTGTTTGGCTTTTTGATTCCTCTCAAATGCATCACAACATGCTACGGATTCATCGCACACAAGTTAAGCAGGAGTCATTTTCTTTAAGAGCAACATTAAACTTTCTCTAAGATGCAGTGTTTTTGAAAGAGCTTTTCTCTTTTCACTAATAGTGGCATGTGGTTTATATGCTGAAGTAATGAAGAAATAAAAAATGAATATGCATCATTTAAAGGTTGCATTTGTGAACACACAAAAAAAGATTTTATTTTACGCTCACTTATCACAGTGACATTTTTTTTTTTAGTGTGTGTTATCGTGTGATTACTCAAAAGCAAAGTACATTATATATAAACACTGTTTTACATATAAATCTATAAATGCAAAAAGTTTAGCAAAAAGCATTAAAAGCCTGCAGAGTGAATGTATGATATTTAACTTTTATTAAAAACAAGACTCTATTCTATGTACCCCAATGAGCCTTATATGACAGACGGATGCTGGAAGGCAGCATCACATTGAGTTTAATGGTGTATGTCTGCAACTGCATCTTTCTGTCCCAAAGGCTGCAACAAAAAACTATTTAACTCATTTAAGTTAAAAAACTAGACATATATTATGACAGACATTCTTAGTGCATTAGAGAAATGCTTTTGGTTTTCACGTCGACCTGAAATCATTCAAGCCGTCTAAACTCTTAAAATCCCATGAACCATCTGAGCTCTTATTTGTTGCTCTCTCATGCTCTCGATCACATGCTGGTTCTGAAATTGAAGCCTCTGGACCCACTCCTCACGTAACCTGAAAGAAAATATTGAGTCTTTATGATAAACGCACAAGAAATCTTTGTGCTATTGGGTGCCAAACTGTCACTCGATGCCACAAGTTATGAAGGTCATACACATGCAAAACCCTTTGTAATCATGATACAAGTGGTTTTGGAGAGTCTCATCTTAGCAAATATATTTCATTTTTATAAAGAGTTAAACATTCGCTAGATAATTAATATACATTACCATTCAAAAGTTTGGAATAAGATGTTTTTAAGTTTTTTTTTTTTTTTTTTTTCCTCACCAAGGCTTCATTTATTTGATCAAAAATACAGAAAAAAACAGCAATATCCTGAAATATTATTGTAATTTAAAATGGCTCTTTTCTATGTGAATATATTGTAAAATGTAATTTATTCCTGTGATCAAAGCTGTATTTTCAGCATCATTACTCCAGTCTTCAGTGTCACATGATCCTTCAGAAATCATTCTAATATGCTGCTCATTTATTATCGGTGCATAATTAATAATACTGTCACGGTGTGGTGTTGGAAGAACGCACGAAAATGAAGAAGATCAATAAACAGTCTTTAGTAATCCATATAAGGGTAATCCATATAGGAGAGGTAGCATACACACACACCAGGGTAATACAGACGAGACCAGATGAAGAAACACTGAACTGAATGCAACTTATATGGGGAACATAAATGAGGATAATGAAAAGACACACCTGAACATTGTCATGATTAAACATGAGGGAAAACTAGGTCACACAGAGCACGAGGAATGAAAACACAAACAAAAGTCCATGACTGTGACAAATACATGGTTCTTATTATTATCAATGCTTTTGCTGCTGAACATTTTTGTGGAAACTCATTTTTTCAGGATTATTTGAATAATAGAACTTTCAAAAAACATTTATTTCAAATAGAAATATTTTGTAACATTGCAAATGTCTTTAGGGTCATTTTGATCAATTTAATGCATCCATAATGGAAAAAAATATATATTATTATTATTATTATTAATAATAATATTATATATCTTACCCCAAACTTTTAAATGGCAGTATGTCACGGTTTCCAAAAAATCAGCAAATCAGCATATTAGAATGATTTCTGAAGGATCATGTGAAGTGTGTATTTAATTTTTTTGTATGTTTTTTTTATATTAATATTTTATATTTATCAATTTTATATAATTTATACATTTGTACTAAATATCAGGGAGTGCTATTATTCAGTGCTTAAAATTAACTGGGAATCCTCTGAACTGTTTCATAGAAATAAACAATTTTATCATGCAATATTGCAGAATAGAATTAAACATTTTTAGATAGGCTGCACAATAATAAAACTATTTTAGTTACTTTTTTATTAGCAACTACTATAATAATCTACTTCGACACTACTGTAAATTGTACATTTAGCATGGTTCAAAGTAGCTTCTCCAAATTGCTCAGATTTGGATCTGAGTTTTAATAAACCCTTGGATTTGCTTTGAAGCCTGTTGTGGTTCATCTGTATGAACAATGTATTCATTACACACTTAGAAAGCTGTCCTCGACTTCTGGCTGAGCATGTGAGTGAGAAAACGCGCTTGAAGTTAGCTCCCGAGCACTTTGTCGTTCTGTTATACCTTTCAGGCTGCCTGAAACTTTAAACACACTTGGTGGTTTATTTTTCAAACTACTTATTCGACGATTGTAGCTTGGAAGGATTTATGGCTTCTGAAAGGCAACGGAAACTTAAATCGATATCTTGGATCTGGAAAATCTCTGTGCCACTCTGATTTCCGAGCTATCATCTACCATCGCAGAACATGTGAAAGCTGCCATCGACTCTGCTCTTGCCCCGGTTGTTGCATCCTTTGAGAGTTTTAAATCGAGCATTGAATCACAAGGACGGCACATTGACGAGCTTGATCAGCACTTGAACAAATACAGCGACCGCATTGTAGCACTGGAACAGACGGTTCTAAAGTTGACTTCGGCTAACAAGCAACTCACCAATAAAGTGGAGGATTTGGAGTCGCACATTTTGTATGTCTCCCTAATCAGACACACCCAGTTTAGTTCTTGCAGTCTCTATTAACGAGCTGATGAGTGGAATCAGGTGTGTTAGATAAGGGAGACATACATATCTTGGTGTTAATGTTACCCTTTCTTATTCTGCCTTAAAAGCAGCAAATTTTACACCGTTAGTTTCATACATGAAGTCAGCTTTTTTTAAGATGGGCGGCTCTTCCATTTTCTCCACTAGGCAGGATAAATGAATATTCTCCCCAAATTTCTTTACCTCTTTCAAGCTATTCCTTTGTTTCTACCCAAATCTTTCTTCAAGAATATAGATCAATTAATCTCCTCCTTTATATGGGCAGGTAAAACTCCTAGAGTTTCCAAAATTTTGCTTCAACAAAGTCGACTAAGTGGAGGGCTTTCCCTGCCCAATTTTATGAATTATTATTGGGCAGCAAATATTCAGAAGTTGGTGTTCTGGGTACAGGCCTCCTCTTTACCATGGTGCAATTTAGAAGCTAAGTCTTGTATTTCAACATCTCTCCCTGCTATGGTGTTCTCTTCTCTCTCCGTGTCCCCTTCACATTACACGGATAATCCAATAGTATGCTCTTCTCTTAAAATATTCTTTCAATTTAGACATCATTTTAAATTTACCTCGGCGTCAACCATGGCTCCAATACATAATCATCTTTTTCTTCCTCCCTTTTCAGATTCCGTATTCTCTTTCTGGGAAAAGAAAGGTCTGAAATGCTTTGAAGATCTTTTCATTAATAATGTGTTTGCAAGTTTTTTTCTGAACTATCGTCATTTAATTTGCCTTCCTCTCACCTATTTCGGTACTTTCAAATTAGGCACTCTCTGTTCCCTGCCTACAAAATCTCCATGGGAGGAGTCATTTAAACTGAATCTTCATACGGGTGGGATTATCTCTAAGATATATGCAATTATCTTGTCAAAGGATAATTCTCACAACATTAAAATAATCAGGGCTTGGGAAGAGGAACTTGAGGATTGTGGATGACTTGAGTTTGAGGATGACTACTGGAGTAGAGTAATAGACAATGTATGTACCACCACTTCGTGTGCTAGATTTAGCTTTATACAATTTAAAACTGCTCACAGAGCTCATCTTTCAAAGGCAAAACTTTCTAAAATATATCCCAATGTTTCAGATTTGTGTGATTAAATGTAAACTTTCACTATGTAACCTTAGTCATATGTTTGCATTTTGTCCCAAGTTGCAAAACTTTTGGAATTCTTTTCTTTAAAATAGTTTCTGATGTCCGAGTTAACTGTTTGCCCTTTGATTGCAATCTTTGGTGTTCCTTCTCGGTGTCAGCCTTTAAGCTGGAGACAGGTTGACATCATAGCTTTTGCATCTCTTCTTGCTAGGCGCAGAAAACTGTTATCTTGGACCTCCCCTCAACCCCCCTCTTTTTCAGGTTTTTTTTTTTTTTTAGAACATGAAAAAATTAAGTACAATATCAGAGGTAGGGGGAATATTTTTTTTTGAAAAATGGCAACAATTTATCACATTCTTTAATGATTTTCAAATCTTAGACATGGATTGAGTGGGAAAAAAAAAAATATATATATATATATATATATATATATATATATATATATATATAAAATATTATTTTTTTTCTTTCTATTTATTTATTTTTATCCCCCCTTTTCAGATGTCATTTGTGTTCTAATTGGGGATTGCTTTGTTGGGACTGGGTAGGATCGTATATGGTGGGTGGGGTGGTATAAAATGTAAAAATGCAATTTGCAACAAATTCTGAGACAAAAAAACAAGAAAGCCGTCCTAGTCTCTACAGCTGTTTCTTTCGCAGCACACTGCCTTTGATTTGAATGAGGTCCAAAACCTGGAGATTTGTACCAGTGCATGTGCTAATCCACATAACCTTCCTGAAGGAAACACTAGAGGGCAGCAAAAACAAGCAATAGAAGCCTGTCTGGATTTCTCCATTAACCTCTGGACTCTCATTGGGTTGCTTTTTATTTCCAAAAGCAAGAAACTGTTTATGGATCCTAAACTAGGTCAGAAAAACAATTACAAGTTTTTCCTTTTCCTCCCATAAGGTTCATTCCAGCAAGTTGGATTTTGTGACTCAAGGTTGTTTATCAAAATTATCTTTTCATTTCAATTTATTTGACCTAATCTTTCTTTGCAATTACCACCCTGGAAAATAAGTTTGAAAAGTGACGAATGGAAAGAAAAGCAACACATTGGATGAAGTTGTTCTGTAACAGAAATGATAAAAAAAAAGAGATTTGACTCTCTGTGATAGACATATACACACTTGGATAAAGCGCTGTTCTTCATTCTGGAGTCGTCATTTCCCATCCTCTGAATGTGGCTTTCGATCTTCTCTTCCCAATACTTCTTCAGCCCGTATTTATCATGAACACGCGCCAAATTAATCATCTGAAACAATGAAAGCAGAACATCTCAGGGTGATGGATAGCTGTGCATCAGTGCTGGGGGTATTCCTCCCAACTATAACCAATCGTCATCTTTCATGGGAGCATGTAATATCTGGAGATCCTTATTATACATGGACAAACCTTTTTTTTTTTTTTTTTTTTTTTTTTTTTTATACAGGGAATGATTGTATTCCAAGCAAACTAAGACAAACTGAACTTGACACATAATTCATAATCAAGATAAATGAGAACATTTCCAAGACACTTTGCATTACATTTTAGATGTTCCCCAATGCGCAAGCAGCACAATTTCACTTTCACTTCTGGGAAGTTCCTACTTACAAGTTCAGAAACCACGCTTGACTTTTTAGCAATAAAACGAAGAGCAAATGATGCATATTAGTATTTTCTGACAAGCACGATCGCTATTCTTCATCAAAATGCATTCGAATGACATTATCCAGTCTACAATCACAATTAGATTTTATTACAGTCAGTGCTAGTTAACTTCCAGTGTGATTCTTTAACTGACAAGCCCTCAACTTGCAAAGAAAATCCACTAGCTTCCTAAATCCAGGTTTAAGTTATAAAAAATGTTGTGGAAGTGTTGTTTTGAAATGTTTTTAGAACGTTGAAATGTCCAGTTTTCTTGTCATGATTAGAACATTAAAGTTACAAAAACGTTTTTACAACATTCTACTAACTTTTTTTCCCCCCCAAAATGCAAGGTTATTTGAAAAAAAAAAAAAAAAAAAAAAAAAAAAAAAAAAAAAATATATATATATATATATATATATATATATATATATATATATATATATATATATATATATATATATATATATATATATATAATGTGTGTGTGTGTGTATATATATAATGTGTGTGTGTGTATATATATATATATATATATATATATATATATATATATATATATATATATATATATATATATATATTTTTTTTTTTTATTATTATTTTTTACCCAAATTATAACATTATTTGAATTTCCATTTATGCTAAGAATGTAAAACATCTTTTCTTGTCATGATACCGTTACTTAAAGGTATACAAAAACTTTTTTTTTTTTTTTAAACATTCTAGTAACTTTTTCACCCAAACTGTAATGTTATTTGAAAGTTTATTTTTATTATTCCAGTTTCCTTGTCATGATTATAACGTAATTTAAAGGTTACAAAAATGTTTTTTGCAACATTCTATATCTTTATTTTTTTTTATCCAAAATGTAACGTTATTTGAACGTTTGATTTTAATATTCTAAGAACATTAAAATGTCCAGCTGTTTTTTTATTTATTTATTTATTTATTTTTTGATGATTTGAACATTAAAGGTTATGTAAATGTTTCTTACGATGTTTATCAAGTACAAATAACATCATAAGGAGGTTCAGAGAACAATATGAGAATATCAAATATTAATAAAGCTATATAAACATTACTTAGAGTATGTTTTGTCCTAACATTAAATAACATTTTAAAAAATGTTAGTGAAAGTTGTGAGAATTTTCTCTGTTAATTGAAATATGACATTCATAGGAAGTACCTTTTTTGCAGGCGTTGACCAATTAACCTCCAAACGAGTTTCAGTCCTGCACTTTCTGTCAAGAGAAAACATCAAAACACTGAGAAAATTTAGAAAGAAACATTAACTCTAAAGGACGATCAAATTGAATGACGACTTACAGAAGATGTGGTTGAAGTGTGGTGATCAGGTACAGGCCGGCCTCGCTGGGCCATCTGGCAGTTTCTCTTCTCCCTTTCTTTTCCCGTCCACCTCATCATTGTTTATTTCTGGAGCAAAAACACAAAGACAAATGGAGCTCTGACCAGCAGTATCGGTGCGTTTAAGCCAAGCGGAATGCCACCGTTCCCATTGGAGTCGGCAACTTACCACACCAAACGGCACTGATGGACTTACAGGGTTTAGAGGAAAGCAGGCCAATTGCATCGTACGTCACTCTCTTCAGTGTCCTCAGTAGGAAACTACGAACAAAATGTACCATTGTGATCATAATGACCACATCAGAGTCAAAAATACTTCTGGAGGTAATGTGGCTTAACTAGTGATGTCATGGGTTTGATAAACATATACAATACTAAACGTGATTTTTGCTCCTTGTTCAGTGTACTGAAACAACACAATTCTTTAACATTCTCAACGTGACATTCAATTCACTTAAATTTGTAAAAACTTTGATGATTTTTTTTTTTTCTGTTGGAAACAGTGTTGTTTTAGTATCAGTGAAATTTATAGTTTTTATTAATAATTCTGCATTAGTTTTCATTTTAATTTGTCAAATTATTTCATATTTTGTCACAACTTTATTACATTACATTGAATCCAATTAAATTTGTAATTGTTTTCTGTTGCATTTAGTGTTGATTTTGTATCATTGAGATACTATTATAGGTTTCATTAAGATTTTTAATTATTTTTTTATATACTGTCTGTTATAATTTTACTTTTAATTCAAGTTTTAGTAATTTTGTTGAGTTTTTGTCATTTTTATTAGTTTATTTATTTATTTTTTAATGTCTATATCTGTTTGTTATTTTATTATGTCTAAATGAAAATGAGAAATGTTGCCTTGGCAAGTAGCTGAAATTAAATTAGATTTTATTTTATTATAGGCCCTAATTTTATTTCAGTTAAAGTTTATTTTATTAGTAACAAAAATTGTTTATGGTTTTAAATTAGATAACTACAATAACCCTGGTTGGAAATACATGAATCATTTTTGTTGGCATTGACTGAAACTGATTTCCCAGCATGCTTTACACTGGAATAGATTGGGAGGGTAAATACTGAAACTAAGTATATATTGTGTTTTTGAACAAAGGGAAAGACTTGTTAGTGTTTAATGATCAGTAATGTTGGAGATCTAGAATGGTTTGTCTTCTGTTGTTGTTTTTGTAGTTGTTAGTGGCTGTAATAAAAAAATATGATGCATGTTGCTTCATTTAATGAGCAATCGCTGGGTGAATATTGCAGTGATCAATTACTTTTCATTTGCTGTTCCCATACATTATACTTAAGAAGAAAAGTTTTAGCATGCAAATATAGCTATTTTTTATTTTTTTTTTATTTTTTTTATCTGAAACAGATAATATATATTGGATCAACAAGAGTGAATCATTTTCAGGTGAAACTCTCAGAATGATATGATATTAATCTTACTGAATTAATTTTACTTTTACTTTTGAATTTGACTTTTTAATGACTGATGACTTTTTTTCTGGTAAATGTTTGTTAGGGGACATTTTGGACATTAACTTAAACATTTGTTTGCAAAATGAAAACATGTCTTAGTTTCCTTGCTTATTTGACCTCTTCTGACTTTTGTCTGGGTTCACACCATATTTAATTTGAGCAGTTGAAAATGACTACAGTATATTCTCAGCTAACATAAATATGTTCTAAGAACTTTTGCTAAAATTCCCATTATGAAAACATTATTTCTGGGAAAAGAAAACATCCAGTTTTTTTAAAATTTGTTCTTGGTTATGTAAATGTTAAGACAACATTCCGTTTTATCATTTTGCAAACATTATGAGAACATTCATTATGAACAAGTAGTTATATATATATATATATATATATATATATATATATATATATATATATATATTTAATTCTAGACGAACATCCAATTTGATATATTAATCCAGCAATATCTCATCCAGATTATAATGCTCAGTTATCTGTGTATGCGCTCGTATATTAACCATCAAAGCATTTTTATGATCTCCACCTTCCTTTTGATCCATTTTTTTATGGTTGTATGGTAAAAGAACCCCGCAGTAATAGTTCTGGAGACACATTCATCATTACTGCTGTAACTTTTGTCTGTGCTAAATATTCTCCCATGTATCTGTAAGCATCAGGCAGCGAGGGAATGTGTTTAATAAGCGCTGTCATTTTCTCATTTGTCTGTGTGTAATCACTCTGTAAGCATGACAAAACTGTGCTTTGATATTCTGGGCAGCTGCCTGCTGGGATTTGTCGTCCAGTCGTCTGGGTGAGAGATGTGTTGTGTTGAGCCAGCCTGACGTGCCGTGAGGATTTGTCAGTCTGTGTGTGAATACACAAGAGTAAAACATGTTACACCTGCCTCTGGGGCCTTCACAAAAAACACTGGGATGACACTGAGCTAAAGGTCACAGATGATGCAGATGCACTTAAAAATATACAAATCAATAAAAATACTAAAGTTAGTCAGAGTTACAATAGCATGCATTATATAAAAGTCCTTTCAATACTGTTACATAGTTGTTTTGTCTACTTTTTTTTTTCTCAGAAAGAAAGTTTTCAAACAACAATCCAATCTATTGAACGCACTGTACTTCAGTCACTCAGCCTCGTTTTCATTCCTGTCACAAATTAAATATGGAATTATCCTGTCTAAGGTCTATGTTGAGGTAATTCTCATATAGTCACACAGCATGTTTTATTAAGTTGTAGGAGCTATAAATACTATTAAAGTCTGCAAATTAAACCCCGCATTTAAGCGCGCAGTTTGGACAAACCACGCTCACGACTAGAGGTGCATCACGTGACATGTGACAGCGCTGAATCGGAGATGGTCCTCACTGCAGAATACAAGATCCAGGGGGCGAGGTTGGATCCAGATCCAACTCCTCCCATCTTACATATACCTAAACCTATCCGTCTCCACCCCCTGATCCCTAAACCTACCCATCTCCACTATGGAGCGAATTTTGTGACAAAATTATACAAACAAATCCAGCATTTGCAAATAAACACAATCTGCTTTGCAAAGAAAAACTCGACTTTCAAACAAATGCAAAGTGATTTGCAAATACACAACAGAAGATGGCGCTGTTGGTCAATTTACGCTAGTCTCTCGAGACCCAAAACACCTCTCTACCTTTTCAGACCAATATGAGTGGGGAACAGGTGAGTTTCTGTCTTACTATCTCTATAATTAACCATTTAGATGTTTTCACAAAGTGACCCTACTAGAGTGTCAGTGAAATTCACAACAAGTGCTGTAAAGTTGTTAACATGATTGATTAGTTCAAAAATCAGTAGTAACATGGCTAAACATTTAATAGGCAGTCTTTCCCTATAAAAACTCGTCCATTCTCCGTACCTCTTATCCTCTGTTGGATCACGGGATATAGAATATATACATATGTTGATACAATTGTTCATCATTCAAAACAATGTAGGGGTATAACAATATATTGTGTCACAATATATTGTAATACTAAAATGTAAATGTATTATGGATAGCGACAATATTGTGTACCAAAAATTAAAGCTTAGGCAAATTAATTTTGTATCAGATATAGTAATATCACCCAAGAGGTCATTAATTATTAATTTTAAAAAATGAAAACAAATCACATTATTTAGTACAATATCTAAAACTTTTTAAATGTTGTAACACTGTGCAATCATTTGTGTCTAAAATAATTACGTATTTTTTTTAGCCAAGCAAAATGATGAATATTTCTCTTCTGGTGTCACTCTTGTCCTGTGAAACTATGATATCCCTTTTGAAAATTAAAGTTGGTTTTACTATAGTAAAAGTGTGGTAACCATGTTTTTCTGCAGGTTACCATTTCTATATCGGCAGCTTCACTACAAATACGATGGTATTTATTTACTAAAACCATGGTTAATTTTCATAAGGGATATTAATGTTTAGATTATATTTTGGTACATTTATAATCTATTACCTGAATCACAATAAAGTTTAAACTAGTTTGATTATAGTAGCCTATTTGTACAATTAGTTAAGCCTACTCCTTTCAGTAGGTTGTCTGTGTAGTTTTATACTTGTTTAAACTTTTACTGCAGAGGTAGCTTACAACATTTCTCTCCACTGTAGACCATGTCTCAACATATATAGCAGAATGACAATAAATCTTATTTGACCTAATGTAAAAATAAAATTCAAAATGCTTTCATTTTTGGTACACAATATTGTCCCTATCCATGCATTTTAGTATTACAATATATTGTGACACGATATGTTGTTATACCCCTGCATTGTTTTGAATGATAAACAATTGTATCAACATATGTATATATTCTATATCCCGCGATCCAACAGAGGATAACAGGTGCGGAGAATGGATGAGTTTTTATAGGGAAAGACTGCCTATTAAATGTTTAGCCATGTCACTACTGATTTTTGAACTAATCAATCATGTTAACAACTTTACAGCACTTGTTGTGAATTTCACTGACACTCTAGTAGAGTCGCTTTGTGAAAACATCTAAATGGTTAATTATAGAGATAGTAAGACAGAAACTCACCTGTTCCCCTCTCATATTGGTCTGAAAAGGTAGAGAGGTGTTTCGGGTCTCGGGAGACTGGCGTAAATTGACCGACAGCGCCATCTTCTGTTTTTGGAAAAGAAAGTTGCTCAATTGCATTTGTGAGAAAATCTGCCCGCACACGTGTGAGAAAATCTGCCTGCACGCATTTGTGAGAAAATCAAGCCAAGTTTCCTCATTAAAAGGCAAATGAGTCTCACAGTTGTAACACACAATACATATATTTGTCCATAGCTCTGCATTTTCTCTCAAATAGAGTTTTGTATTTGCAAATCACTTTGTGTTTGTTTGAAAGTCGAGTTTTTCTTTGCAAAGCAGATTGTGTTTATTTGCAAAACGCTGGATTTGTTTGTATAATTTTGTCACAGAATTCGCTCCATACTCCACCCCCTAGATGTGGATCCAACCCCGCCCCCTGGATCTTTGTTCTTCAGTGAGGGGCTACTGGAAGTTGCGTCTGTTTTTTTTTCTGTGCGCTGCTGAACGAATTACAGTTCACAGCTTGTTGTGTTTTATTTATTTCTGTTAGTGATGGGTGCTACTTCACAAAACATTTGCAAATCTTTTTGATTTTGAATCAGTGGTTCGTAGCTTGTTTTGAATTCAAGTCACGTGATTTCAGCAAATGAGGCTTTGCTATATTCCGATGGTTCGCCGCTAGATGGTGCTGATCTTGTGAATGCATGAACGAATTTCTAATAGTTTTAGCTGATCTCCGGTCAGTTTTATAATGTAGGTTCATTTGTATTAATTTAATGAGTTTTTATACCAACGTGTGTATAATACATAAAGGAGAGTGTCTCTAATTGGCCTGGTTTGCCAAGCCTTACATAATAACGGCACAAAACAAGCACTACACATTAATAAAAGAGTATGTTCTAACGTGACTGGAAGAAAGTTTGTTCATAACTTTGAGAGAGCCTATACACAGTCAAAAGTTTTTGAACGGTAAGATTTTTAATGTTTTTTAAAGAAGTCTCTTCTGCTCACCAAGCCTGCATTTATTTGATCCAAAGCACAGCAAAAACAGTAGCCTAAAATTAACAGTAGCCTTTTTAAAATAACTGTTTTCTATTTAAATATATTTTAAAATGTTACTTATTCCTGTGATCAAAGCTGAATTTTCAGCATCATTACTCTGGTCTTCAGTGTCACATGATCCTTCAGAAATCATTCTGATATAGTGTACTGATTTGCTGTTCAAGAAACATTTATTATTATTATTATTATTATTATTATTATTATTATTATTATCATCATCATCGTCAATATTTAAAACAGTTGAGTACATTTTTTTTCAGGATTCTTTGATGAATAGAAAAATAGAAAGATCCAAATATCAAAACTTATCTGAAATAAAAAGCTTTTGTAACATTATACACTATACCATTCAAAAGCTTGGAGTCAATATCTTTTTTTTTTTTTTTTTGAGAAAGAAATTATAGAAATAAATGCTTTTATTTAGCAAGGATGCTTTAAATTGATCAAAAGTGATGATATAGACATTTATAATGTTGCAACAGATTTCTATTTCAGATAAATTAACTTTCTATTCTTCAAAGAAACCTGAAAGGTGTTTGCAACATAACAATAATAATAAATATTTTTTGAACAGCAAAATGCTTTCTGTAGGATCATGTGACTGGAGTAATGATGCTAAAAATTCATCTTTGAAATCACAGGAATAAATTACATCTTAAAATACATTCAAATGCAAAACAGTTATTTTAAGTAACAATATTTCAGAATTTTACTGTTTTTGCTGTACTTTGGATCAAATAAATGCATGCTTGGTGAGCAGAAGAGACTTCTTTAAAAAACATTAAAAATCTTACTGTTCAAAAACTTATAGCCTATATATATATATATATATATATATATATATATATTTTCATACATTAATAATTATAAGCTATATCAATAGTGATTCTTGCCCAGAAATCAGTGCTAATAATGTCACTGGATGAAGTTTGTGGAAGCTCTGCACTGCAGTAAACACTTGCGGTGTGTGTATTAAGAGCAGCTCTTTAGAGAGCCTGTGATATCTTCACCATTAAAAAGCTCTGAGATGAAGCGTCAGGGCTGAACCCAGATATCTGTACGAGCCATAAACTGGAATAGACAACCAGCTCCAGGGCATCTCCGCCTTACCGCAGGACTCATGTAGGGGCATAGCTCAGGGTTTATGATGCGTGGGAATTTCATTACGCTCCAATAAAACATGACGCTGCCATAGAGGGCAGTGAAGGGGGTCCTGCAAGACCCACACGCTCACACAATATGAGATGTCCCAGCTCCCAAAAACACAAACACACTGACAGATCCCAGATTCCCTGCTGACGTCTGGCAGGAGAACAGTCAGAATGACTTGTAAGCAGCGCGGGGATTTACGCCTGGACTTATTGAAGTGATAAACAGTCCTCATGTTAATTTAACAGGAATACTTGTATATGCAGCTGACTGTGAGATATGAGATGTCAAATGAATCTTTACGGATCAAACCGAGATCTAAGATACAGTGATTAACAAGTGGTTTGTGAATAAAAATGTGTGAATGTCATTTCATAGGATGTGAAAGCAAGATCAAACAAATAATGCAGCTTCATTATGTGAAGAAAACATGGTGGTTTATCTATTCAAACTTGTGCTTGTGAAATGTTTTGCTTGAAAAATATATTTGTGCATCATCTTTACACTTGCTTTTATGTTTTATCTAATGCAATTATTGCATTTCTTGTATAAATATTATACTACTCTGTATATTTGCTGAATGAAATCCAATACTTTTTTCTTAATAATTTTGTGTGCTGATTCCAACAGTGTCTGTTTTGCTTCAGAACGTCTTTTTTTTTTTCACTAAACAATATTTAGTAGCATTTTTGCTTTCACAGCCATTTGTAATGTGAAGAAATCTTGCATTTTCCAGTAATGAGCAGAAAAACACCACAAAGACATGATTTCTGTCTTCCTCTGAGCCACATTACAACTATTTTTCAATTCTCAGCTGATTTGCACATGTATTAATAATTCTGAAAACATTATTTTATGAATAATCCAACTTTTCCAAATCTTTTCAGATTTATATATACAGATTTATATGTATATAGTTAAGTTGAAAAATCTTATTTTGTGAAAAATTAATCAAATTTGGTAATATTAGGACATTTTTTCAGACTTTTTTCTTTTTAAGATGCAGACCTGTGTTATATGTGCGTCTTTATGGCCTCATATTATGAGAATTAATAGACAAATTTTTGCTTTGTATTTGTTAATTTAATTTTCATTTGTCACGCTGCATACCTATTAAAGTGGATTGAATATTAAATAGAAAATGGTTACAAACTGTGACCTATCATAACATACAAAAATATATACTTTGCCTGCATTATTAACTAAAAAATGTTATTTTATTAGTCAGCTAACCATGCACTCTTAAAAATAAAAAGAGTTTTCACAGTGCTTCCATAGAAGCACCATTTTGGGTTCTCAAAAGAAGCTTTCAGTGAAAAGTTCTAAAAAGAACCATTTTTTCTTAGTGTGAGGAACACCTAAAGAAACTTTTTCCTCCATAAAGAACCTTTAGTGGTTTCATGGATGTTTGAGGTTCTTCACCATCAATGCCAATAAAGAGCCTTTATATATAAGAGTATATGTACAGTTACAGTGTAAATAATGGAAATTGCTCCAGAGGTAGGGTTATTAACCATTCATCCTGTCAGGGGTATCCAAAAGCAAATGTATTCCAAAAGTGTTTGGGGAAAAATGTTTCTGCACGCTCTCTGACTAAACCCATCCATCATCAAACCCATGAGCTGCTCCGAATCCGTCTGGACCGGCAGCATCGCTGCCCCTGAAAATGACCTCATGGAAAAATGCCTCCATTGCCCATTACTGCAGGAGCCTCAGGGAACAGAAGCCGCCGCTGCTCAGGAGGTCATTACCAATTTAACTGCGGCTATAGTAAGGCGGATAACAAACCTGAACTATAACCTAAGAATAGTTTACTTTACACAAGCTGATAGACGGAACACAGACATAGATCAAGGCTGTCAGAGGGGCTAATGAGAGCAGAGAGGGCCGGCGGTGAGCAGGATTGTTGGGAATAGAGGGTAAGATGAGGCAACTGGAGAGACGGATCAGGGAATGGAGAAAAACAGGCTGGTTAACAGAATGGTGAGATCATCAGAGAGAGAGAAAGGCAGAGAGTTTACCATCATCAGGTTAGAAATAGGTGCAAATGAAGGAAATGGAGTACATCGCTCTGTCGGATCAGAACTGATCGGTTTAATCAGTGGCATTGATAAGGCTTTGTGTGGACGATCTCTGTCTCTTTCTCTTATTACATCTTTCCTGCTTCACTGAGTCCATTATTTTGAGGAAAAAGAGGAATACGAAAAGTAGTTAAATAGGTTTGGGTCACAAAAAGTCAATACGAAAAATTATGAATGTATTAAGAACTTTGGGGTTGGTAAGATTCTTTTTTTTTTTTTTTTTTAAAGAAGTCTTATGCTCACCAAGGTTGCATTTATTTGATCAAAAATGCAGTTAAAAACTAGAATATTGTGAAATATTATTACAATTTAAAATAACTGTTCTCTATGTGAATGTATTGTAAAATGTCATTTATTTCTGTGATGGAAAGCTGAATTTTCATCATCATTACTTCAGTCTTCAGTGTCACATGATCCTTCAGAAATCATTCTAATATTCTGATTTGCTGCTTAAGAAATGTTTCTGATTATTATCAGTGTTGAAAACTGTTAATATTTTTGTGGAAACTGTGATACATTTAATTTTTCTGGGTTCTGTGATGAATAGAACGCTCAAAAGAGCATTTATTTAAAACAGAAATCTTTTGTAACATTATAAATGTCTTTACTGTCACTTTTGATAAATTTACTGTCTTTGATTAAAGTATCAATTTATTTTTGAAAAACCTTACTGACCCCAAACTTTTGAATGTTGCATGTGAAATGTAGTTTTATATGTACAATTAATATAATAAAATTATATATAAGAAATTGCATTATAAGCTCTTTTAATTTTCAGAACCCCCCACCCCCCTTTTAATTACACACCCATCAAACACCAGTGTGTAGTACTGATTGTTGAAGTGCTTTGGTAAATGAATCCTCTCTTAAACAGCAGGGGGTGAAGTTGAGCCTTTCAAAGGTTTTATTACTCATTCAGTCTTACATCAAGCATACTACCAGAGCAATTACAGTAAGACAGATCTTTTTTATAGCTGAAACTGTTAATTTGCACAGTTTGGAAAAGGTGATTTGGGGAAGGTTATATTAACTTGCACAAATCAAGTCTTCATATTTTATTGTAATTGATTTAATGGGTGATATCTAATTGGGCATAAAACTGTCACAAAGCTTGATGGCACAACCTCGGCCTACCACTAAAAAATTCATTTTAATTAATGCTCCTGCATATCTTTAGTGAATGTTTCTGCAGCAGACCTGAGGAATCATTATACATGTTTAGAGGATTTAGGCCAGTTGTTTGACAGGTTATATTGCCTGGAATTATTCAAGCATCTCTGAACCAGCTGAATCCACCTCAAACCTGAAAGTAGTTTGGAAAAGTATTTTGCTGGAATTTCTCCCTTGAGAGTTTCATATGACAGTAAGAGCCGCTGTCAAACACATCACACTGTTGAACACGCGGCTCTGGAAGAAACTGTGTTACGGAGCAGCAAATCTGTCCTGCACTCCTGTTCATTTTTCAATTTTGTTGTGCTTGTTGTGACACGCTTAGAGACGGTAGAGTGATCGCAAGATAAAGAAACGCCAATCACTGTCCATCTGTTTCGCTTCCATTGTGCTATAAAAAACAGCAGAGATTTCATGCCCATTTAAACTAACAGCTCCCACTGAATCCAAAGACACAGAAACTTTGCTGCAGTTTTTTCATTACATTTTGGGTCCAGCAGACGTTCAGAAATATGCTCTGGTCAAGCTCAGAGACTTTATTAATTATAACTGTAATGAATTCAGCTTTTAACTTCAATTACACAATGACAAGAAAATTAGCTTGTTGGAAATAAAGAGCCATAGTTAGTCATTGCTCATAAGGTTCATTAATGATGAATTTCTCAGTCTCTTTTTCTGCAGGTCACATCCTTACAACAAGGACCATCATATGTGTGCATCACTGAACCGTTCAATCAACCGATTCTTTCAAACACACCAATTCAGTCGGGAAAGAAAAAAGTGGCTGTCTTTATGAGCGAGTCATTGAATCATTAATTCAACCGATTCATTCGACAACGTTGATTCGTTTAATAAGTGGCTGCCTTTATGAGTGAGTCACTGAATCGAAACAAAAGGATTCTTTCATTAATGCTGCTCCTGTGTGTGGTGCAGAGACACACATTGAAATTTATTTTCATTGGCGGAGCAAAAATAGACAAAGTTTTTGGCAATGTTGTGTCTAAAATGTTATTCCATATTTAAAAAAAAGACTATAAATTATTAAGAAACGAAGTATTTCTGAATAAATCATCACAAACTTCACCGTTGAAGCTTTAAAATACACTCCTTTGTCCGATACGTGCTCTGAAGTTCCGATCAGAATCAATGATTCGCGATCCAATCATTTAATGATTCGCAATACTCTCTCCAAAGTTTCGATCTGAAACGAATGATTCGCGATTCAATCATCTAATGATTTGTGATATGCGCTCCGAAGTTCCGGTCTGAATAAAATAATTCACGATTCAATCATTTAATGATTCATGCTCCGTGCTCCGAAGTCTCGATCTGAAACAAATGATTTGTGATTCAATCATTTAATGATTCATGCTTCGAAGTTCCGATCTGAATCAAATTATTTGTGATTCAATCATTTAATGATTTGCACTCCGTGCTCCGAAGTCCCGAAACAAATTATTCGCGAACCTGCTCCGAAATTCCGATCTGAATCAAATGATTTGTGATAGGTGCTCCAAAGTTCCAATATGAATCAAATGATTGCGATACATTCATTTAATGATTAAGCGGTCTGAAGTTCCAATTGAAATCAAATGATTCGCGATCCAATCATTTAATGATTCGTAATACTCTCTCCGAAGTTTCAATCTGAAACGAATGATTCGCGATTCAATCATCTAATGATTTGTGATATGCGCTCCGAAGTTCCGGTCTGAATAAAATAATTCACGATTCAATCATTTAATGATTCATGCTCCGTGCTCCGAAGTCTCGATCTGAAACAAATGATTTGTGATTCAATCATTTAATGATTCACGCTCCAAAGTTCTGATCTGAATCAAATTATTTGTGATTCAATCATTTAATGATTCGCACTCCGTACTCCGAAGTCCCAAAACAAATGATTCGCGAACCTGCTCCGAAATTCCGATCTGAATCAAATGATTTGTGATAGGTGCTCTGAAGTTCCGATATGAATCAAATGATTGCGATACATTCATTTAATGATTAAGTGGTCTGAAGTTACAGTTGAAATCAAATGATTCACGATACAATCATTTAATGATTTGCGATAAGCATTCTGAAGTTGCATACTGAATCCAATGATGAGTTGCGATATGTGATCTGAAGTTCCGATCTAAATCAAATGATTCGAAAAGTAATCCGATTTGAGTGCTTTGAAACCATGAATCATTTTGCGACGCAGTGGTTTATCTGATTAGCAGTTTTGAAAACCTGTTTCACCCATCACTACATGCTTTTTAAAGTCATTACTAGCAATGTTGAAATTCGAAAATGAATGGCTCTTTTGAATCAATCGGAGCTGTTCCAGTGTAAATGACTCACTCAGTTGAATCAGTTTGTTTGTTCTTCAGCCATGAATGACACTGTCGTCTTAGCTCGCTAGTTTTATGAGATTAATTGAAATACGGGGAAAAAATATGATATTTACAAATAAAATATCTATATTTCCATTCCGAAGATAACTGCTTTCAACGTCGAAGACATCAAACATGTTCAGGTGAGGTAACCGGTTTACTGCTAACCATCGAAAGACTCCATTAACAAAAGTTAAAGAGGTTAAACTTTTATCATTCAAATGAACTGTGCACATATGTTATAAAGAATTCGGTTCTTACTCTGCACATGCATTAAATGTGCGAAATCGCGCGGTTTTCTAGCGTATTTACTTCATATTCTCAGGTAATATCAATGGTATGACCTAATTCAGATGGCCCCAAAATTACAACAACCGCTGCAAATGATTCAGTGCGTGAGTCAACTGTGCGAATGAATCAAACTGAATCGCAGACCTTTTCGCAAACCCGTTTGACCGATTCGACCAAAAGTGTGATTCACGGTGCGTTCCAAACGGGATATATCGCCCTCCGAAGGGCACTTCGGAGTGAAAACAATCATGACCACCATATTGAAGGGTCTTTCCAAACCGAAGTGCTCAAAACTAGCCACTTCAAAGGGCCCTTCGGAATGAAGGATTTCGAAGGGTACAACTGATGGACACTTCGGGCTCCCATGATCCTTTGCACAGATTCTTTGCATGATGACGGCATTTCTGTATGATGACGCAGAAGGGCACTTCAAGAAACAGTTGTTTGGTCCCCTACACCCTTCAACCCTTCGAAGCTATCACTCCGGAGGGTAAACCCCTTTGAAGGGATTAGGGCATAGGGATGAGCCCTTCCGAATGGAACGCAGGGTCATTTGCGAATACGGCATTTAATTCTGATTCTAAACAGCTGATCGAAAACACACGGACATATTATCACGGAAAGAAATTCACAGGCCAGCATACGGCAATCTCCATTGACATACAATGATTTATCAGTAATATTTTACATGGGAACTGCGGTATTTCATTGTAAAAAGGTGTCTAGCGATGCCCTATAAACTTTGAAATCTATAGTAAGAAAATTACCCTGGGTCTTTTCAATAAAACAGAGGAAAAGTGACTAAGCAAACTCTTTTTTTGCCTCCTCCTGTTCTCTTTTTTCTTTCTTTCTTTGTCTCCGTTCATGTGCAGAGCCGCAAAGACAAGCCACCATTACTTGTGCGCTTCTGGCTCTGTAAATTCATCTCTCCTGTATGCTAAACCCAGCAGAGCAGTGCCAAGGGCAGCCGAGCAGATCTTCGACAGGACATGTTCTCATTTACACCACGACAGAAACACAATGACTATCTACAGTCACATTTCAAACCAAACTCTAGATGGCAGTGTTACATTTCAGGATGACACTCCAATAAGGTTTCTACCGCATACAGACATATGAAACCCACTGAAAACCCCCTCAGATAAAGAATCCCGGCCATGTAGTGAAGTGCTTACTAATTCATACTGTATAATGCAGTACAAAAAATAGAACATGCAATATGAAATGATAACTGCATTATTGTCACATGATGTCATTGTGTTGCATGCTTAATTCAATGGGTGTCGTCATCCAGTCGTCAGAAATTTCATTTTAAATTTATTCTTCACTCTCGACAGGAGCAGAATGTGCAGTTGCATATTTCGTCAAAATGAAAAACTAGGGTGCATTTGAATGCATTGCATTGTGTGAAATATAATGTGTGCACTGTTTATCAGTGCACACAGCCCCATATATTTCAGCAAATGTAGCAATTCATTCAAGTATTCAATGCATACAGAAAAGTTGCACAGACGGTGTACAGACTTTAAACTGCAAAATAGTACAAGTAGTGTGCTAGTATGCTATTCCAAACACACCCATACTCATGTACATGCTTCATATATGATGATTAGATTACTGCTATTTGTATACACATTTGACAATTGACCATTTTGTTCTCTTTTATGCATGCTTAAATAAATGCATATAAATACAGAAAAGTTGCATACTGTGCATTGACTTAAAACTGCAAAATAGTTCAAACAGTATGTCAATATGCTATTCCAAACACATACATTCTCACTTGCATGCTTCATAAATGATGATTACTGCTATTTGTAGACACATTTGGCACAATTTTTGTTCTCTTTCCTGAGTGCTTAAATAAATGCATGAATAATTTAAAAATAAATAGAATGTATGCAATGTTCATCATTAATGCACAGCCCTATATATTTGGGCAATTGCAGCAGTTCATTTAGTATTCAATGCGTACAGAAGAGTTGCATTCTGTGCACAGACTTAAAACCACAAAAGAGTACAAATAGAATGGGAGTATGCTATTCCAGACACATGCGTGCTTCATAAATGATGATTACTGCTGTTTGTAGACACATTTGGCAGACGTTTTTGTTCTCTTTCTTGCTGAGCGTAAATGTCATTTCTAGACATTCTGTTGAGTTTAAAATCACCAAATGTGGTGTCAGCACCTCTGTATGTGCTGGTTATAACATGCTGTATGGTTCAAGTGATAGAAGTTGTGAATTTCATAGCTCCCGCAGACACATTTCCCCCTGAGGAGATGTTCTCTTGAGATCCGTGCTACCTCGGGGTAAGTGGATATTAGGCTCAGACAAAGAGACCGGTGAGGCGACTTTATTGACAGGGTGGAAACAGCCAGGGCTGACCGAGTGATTTGTCTCCAAAAATAGAAGAGACTTGAGTGCAAAAAGCCACCGAAGGATCCCTCAGTGGTTATCAGTAAACCTTTTTATCTATACTTACAGATTGTTAACAGTGCTAGATTCAGTTTGAAGGAGTGCGCTCGATGCAGTCACATGCTGTTGTTAAGTTTGACAAGTGTTTGATTCTCACAATCTGCCAGGATTTGGGTTGCTAACGGCTCTAATGAACTCCATCTGGGCTTTAGGGAAGGGAAGGGACTGACGAATCGATCAGGTTTGGGGCCGTGAGGATGGGGTGAGATTCTGTGACCTGCAAACTCACACAGAGCGTTAATGACAGATGAGCTTCATCGACTCACAGGTAGTTAGAAAACAACCAGACATCGACTCTGTGTGTTTGTTTGTAAACCCATATGAAAGATAAATCACAATTGAGAGTTTAAATAAGTCAATGCGTGCATAGATAGATAGATAGATAGATAGATAGATAGATAGATAATGCATGCTTAACTTTATGCATGCATACAGTATATAGATATGCACATATAAAATGCATGCATGCTTAAATAAATCCATGCATAAATAGATTGATATATGCATGCATAGATTGATAGATGCATACATAGACAGACAGACAGACAGACAGACATAGATAGATAGATAGATAGATAGATAGATAGATAGATAGATAGATAATGCATGTATAAGTTAAAACATGGATATATAGATATGATGCATGCATGCTTAAATATATCCATGCACAGATAAATATAGACAGATAGGTAATGCATGCATGCATAAGTTAATGCTTGCATATATAGAGAGAAGGATAATTAATGCATTTATAAATCCATGCATAGATAGATAGACAGACAGACAGATAGATAGATAGATAGATAGATAGATAGATAGATAGATAGATAGATAGTGTCCATGTTTCTTTTAATATAAAAAATATTAAAAATATATATTAAGGTGTTAAAAATTTTTACCTGCTTTGCATCGACCATTCCTATAGCTGAAATGTTTACGGATGTTCTTGGGAAATCTCAGTGTGGAGGATTTACAGTCTTCGAGAAAATGGTTTGTACAGGATTCTCAGTCAAATATGCTGACAGACATAAAGTTTATACAGGGCTTCAAACTGTGAAGTTGTTGAGATTACAGAGCTTTCCATGTGTGAGGAATACGTGCCCATCTGGAGCCAGAAGGGGACATTACTTGTCTTGAAGACTGAAGGCATAAGTAGACCGGACCAGATTTCAAAATTTCCACTTTAAATGTTGTTCAAGTGTTAACTTAATTTCACATATTACATATCCAGTGCTGGGTAGATTACTTACAAATTGTAGTCTGTTACTGATTACAAATTACATTCAAAATTGTAGTCAGTAATGTAATCAAGATCACTCATTTTAGGTCATGTACTCTGACTACTTTTGGATTACTTTTAGATTACTTTTGACAACTTGTTAAATGGGATTATTGTTATTTTAAAGAAGAGAACAAAATATATGACCATTAACTGACATCAGAGAACATGCAAATATGTTGTAAAATTATTGAAATATTAATTTTATAAACTTCAAGTACATATTTTAGGTCAAAGGAGTTTGACAAAAAGTTTGCGAATCCCTGCATCATGGAAAAAAGAATTACGCAGAATCAATAAATTATGAATAATTTACTGTCATTGTGTGAATAATTTGTAATCATGTGATCCATAAAAAAGTAACTGTAATCTGATTATGAGCATTTTAAAATATAATTACAAGTACTTAATATTTGGAAACTGATTACGTAATCCAGATTACATGTAATCGGTTACTACCCAGCTCTGCACGTATATTATTAAAGCATTAAAAACAAACCAACAAAGCATTCAAAGCCTCTTTGTAATCTCAGAGTTAAGGATTCCCCTGAGCCCTTAGGATATTGTCCGGCTCTTTTGCATCACTGCCGATGTGATTCATGAACTAACAGCGTTACTTAATTAAGAAGCCCATAATCCACAGCGTCTAAAGCTCTCTGTGTTAAACACAACTCCAGCCTGGAGGGAAACAAGATGTTGGGAGCTTAAAACGGAGTGTAATCCCAGAGATGGAGGGAATGATGGATCGCAGGATCAGCGTGTGACTCCTGGAGTAATCAGTCCAGGCTGCTGGTCTCCGCTCTCCTCCAAACCCCCACACCAATCTCTCAATCACTCCTCTGTCTCACTCCCACTCGCACTGGGTTTCCATCTCTCATGCACCTGTGAATTTACCCACTTGCGTTTGGCTTGTGTTTTCATGCAAAAGCTGACTTAAAGGAACAGTTTACCCAAAAATGAAAATTGGCTGTTAATTTACTCACCCTCAGGCCATCCAAGATTTAGATGACATTTGTCTTCAGTAGAACAGTGAAGAAGATTTTTCACTGAAACCGTGGTTCTTGGTGATTCATAAAATGGAAGTCAATGGCTACCATTACTTTGAGAGTCCAAAAAGCATATCAGTCAACACAAAATTAATCCCCGTGGCTCCTGACAATATATTGAGGTCTTATGAAGCAAAATGATTGGTCTGTGCAAGAAACTGAACATTATTTACAACTTTATTACCTGTAATCCAGAGCCTCAGGCAAGCGGTCCGGAGTGATGTCCGGTTCACGAACAAATCATTCTTTTGAATCAGTTCACCAAATTGGACTGAAGTTACGCAATCAAAACTCACTTTCAGATGCCTGACTGTCACTCCGATTCGAAATGAGTCGAAATAGCGGCGTATCTGATCCTGTGATGAATGAACTGATTCAGCGCTCCAGTTCCTCCAACAGTCACTGAACTGAGGAAATAGTTTGAATCAGACCGAAGACAGATGAGCCGCTGATATGAGCATGTGTGACCCGAACACTGGAATGAAGGGAAGAAATTAAGGTTTTCCTGGTTTCTCACTGTTTATGCCAAAAGGTGAGCTGCTGAAGACTAGTTTATTCACTTTACATGCTTTAGATATGTAAAACATCCACGTTTCACATTATTGTTGGGTGCTTTAATAATATAATTGCGTATACATCACATCATCAAGTGATTATGTAAATGAACTGGTGAATCATTTATTTGAACCAGTTCATTAAAACAAACTGTCCGAAAAAATCAGTTCATGGAAAAGAATCAGATTTCTCCTTTTGCCTGAGGCTCTGGATTACAGGTAATAATGTAATAAATAATGTTCAGTTTCTTGCACAGACAGATCATTTCACTTCATAAGATTTTTGAGTGAACTATTCCTTTAGCCTTAAGTGATTGCAGTTCAAAAACGTAAAGCTATTTTCTAATTGCAATGTAAGAGTCGTTAGTGATGTTTACTAAGTCAAGCATTAATATCACTATGGCTTTATATGGGTGTAAATAACAAACCCAGACACAAACCAGTGTGCAGTTAGCTTTAGCAACCACATTGCAATGCACTAAACCCAAGAAAGAAAGAAATGTCTAAGCCTAGTTGGTATTCAGTATCAGTCTCTTTTTTTTCTTTGGTGGTTTTTGCAGGCATATCAATCTAGTCATTTTGTGCAAAAATGTCACATCTTTGGTACTGAATGTGAGTGCTGGATTGCAGTGTGTTTAATTTATGGTTCATTATGGCAGCACCGCCTGTCAATTAATTCATCTCCAATTGCCCTTCGTGTAATGAGGAAGGTTTGATTCTTATGCAGCACGTCTGTCGTCAGGATGGGTTATGAGCACGTGCGTATTAGACATATTTAATTCTGCAAGTCTGCCTTTAAGCAATTAACCGGGTTGGAGGAGAACTAAACAATGACATCCTTGCTCTGTGGGTTTTCTGAGCTGAATTTTTATCGCCCAGATGAAGCTCGTTCGCTGGAACGCAGATGGCCTGTAGATCTGAGCTTTCGCTTCAGATTTCACACTGGACATCGAGTGACCATCAACACCAAATACTCAGATGGTTTAATGTACAAAATGAAATGAAAATGTCCTTAAAATCAAGTATTTGAAAACTGTAAAATGCATGAATATATAATATCTACTATCATTATAATATGAATAATATAATGTAATGTGTTATATACTGTATTATAATATAAACATTACAATATGAATAATATATTTCAATATAAAATTTTAATATAAAAGTATTGAGCATTTTTAAATGTATCTTGAATTTTGATGGTTTCATGCATACATTTTGGCACAAACCATGTTTATTATTGCAAAGAACCCATATTTAACTTAGTAATTTACTTTAAATGCTAATATATTAGTTTGATGTTATTAAGTAAATGAAAACAAAATCAAACTTTGAAAATATATTTAGAATATTTGAAAGTGTATTTATTATGAATATTTTTAATATATGATATGAATAGATTATAATGTATTGTATATTATATACTGTAAATATAAGATGAATAATATATTTAAATATAAATTTTTAATAGGAAATGTTGGTTTCATGCATATATTGTGGTACAAACCATGTTTATTATTGCAAATTAACTCATATTTAATGGTATAATTTACCATTCATTTACTAAAGGATAATATTTTGGTTTTTATTTTTAATATTATTATAATAATAATATATCAAAATGCATTATTTTGGTTATAATTTAAACAATATAATATGAATATTATTGTAGTATTATTTATTTTTATTTTATTATTCTTTTTTATTTTAATAATACTTTGGTTTAATGTACAAAAGTAAACAAAAGTGTCCTTCAAATCAAACACTGAAAATATAATGAATATCTGAAAATGATCAATATTTATTTTTTTTATTATTCAATGAATAATAATGTATATGATATATCATAATATAAATTAATATCAATAATATATTATATATTGTGGACTATTAAAATATAAAAATTAAATAATTGTTTTTTTTTTTAAATGAAATTATTGAACATTTTTAAATGTACCTTGAATTTCAATAGTTTCATGCATTCAACACATTGTGGCACAAACCATGTATATGATGGCAAACGAAACCATATTTAATTTCATATTTTCTTTCAAGAAAACAAAAGAAAATATTTATTCTAAGATTAACTATTAATGATTATTTCTCATCCATCCATGACCCATCCGAACAGACCCGCTATCCATTTCTGGGTCGTGACCCGATCAGTTCTGTAGTGGATCGTCCAGGCCTGCCTTCTTACCATATCACCTTCAGATAAGAAGAGAGATCTCCGAATGAGCAGACGAGAGGACACAGCGCAGACGCAGCGTTTAAACATAGCCACGGGAAATGTGAAGATAGGGGACAGTTGGAAAAGAAATAGGAACGAGAACAAAGGATAAGTGAAAATGAAGGTACAAAGGGTGAGCGGGGGGAGAGAGAGAGAGATGATAAAATAAGACAAGGCAATTCCTTTTTTCTCATGCACCTCTGCAGAAGAGCTCTGAGAGTGTCTGTAAGGTTCAGAGTAAACATGTCCTCTGTCTGTGATGTATAGGGCTGTCTACTGTGTGAGTGTAAGTCAGACAGCACTTTACTGTTAACTCTCCACTCCCTCCCTATTACCGGTGTCCCCCGACCCTCACCGGAGCCCGAATCCTGGCCCCTCGCTCTGTTTACCCCATCTACCTGTGTTTACTGCCACACAGAAGAGACATTTGCCACTGTCACACCAGCTTTCCACAGGGACGGGCCTGAGAAACATGTCAGGATAACAAAGACACTGTGAGGTCCAGACTCTCAGATACCAAACCTTTTGGGTGGAAATGACATCGGAGTTTTATTTGAAAATTGAGAAATGAACATGCATGAAAGATTGTGTCAGTATTTGGCGTCATTAGAGCTTCATCAACTACACTAATGATCATGTTCTCCAGCTCGACTTGAGATGGAGCTTCAGTGGAAGCAAGAATATCTAAATGTGTGCACAAAGTCACATGATTAATGACACATTTTATAAATTTTATTTCATTAAAAACTTTGATTTGTATCTAGAAATAGTGTGCTTTTTTCTTTTAATGGCAAAATTGTCCGGCGTTTTCAAGGAAGAAAACATTGTTTATTTCCAGGTTTAAATAAGTAAATACATAAATATTTTTAATGTAGGCCCAGTGCATTAAATATTAGTTGCATGAATATGATTGTAATATACAAACTTTTTTTTTTTAGAGAATCAAACTGTAGAAAATAATTTGCATAATTTACATGATTAATGGCACTTATTTACTGATATTTGATTAAAAACTGACATTTTCATCTTAATATTTCTTTTTCAGTTTATTGCAAAGCTTTTAAGTAAATAAGTAAATAATCCCAGACTTTTATGTTGTGCATTTTATTATATTTTCATCAATATTATAAATTATATATATATATATATATATATAATTTAAAGGCAAAAAAAAAATTAATTCCACGTTTTCACAGTCCTAAAACAGTTTAAATGAAAAATAAAATTAAACAAAAATAAAAGATTTTTAATGTGGCCCCAGTGCATTTGATATCATTTAATATAATATACAAACATATTTTTGAGAAACAAACTGTAGAGATTAAGTTGCATAATTTAAGTGTCACACCTGAAAAAGATTGTACAAATTGCTATGCAAATTCATAAAACTTTATTCAAGATTAAAGTCATTATTTGTGGACTTAAAGATCAGAAACGATTCACTGAACTGCTTTAGCACTGAGATTAAGTTTAGTCCTGCTGCTATCAATAGAGACTCTGATTAAAAAAAAAAAAAAAATTTAATTTAAAAGATTTAAAGTATTTTATCCACTTAAAACAAAGTTTACACCTGACTAAATGCATTACTTTGGACAAAACTGTTTAAAATGATGCACGTGCAATCATAACATATACATGTTGAGATCACATGAGTTTTATAATAACTGAGAGGTTGCTTTCATAGCTCAGTTGTTTCATTCAAGTTGTAAACTTTGTCTCTGATATTTAAGGAGAAATAAAGACAAACACGAGTCAGAAAGTCTGTATTTACTCTCCATTTAACCTCATTGCGGTCTTAGAGGAAAAAAAAAAAAAAAAAAAAAACAGAGACAAACAGACGATCTTCCTCCTGAACAAAAGTATCCTTCTCCATCTATATTTTGGGAGATCTGTGTTCATCTCATGAGCTTTCCTTGAGCTGCAAGCTTTAACGAAGTTTCAGTCTAAGTTCAATAAACTTGGGTGTAATACTTTCAGAGGGAGCTCGAGCAAACCTTTGGGCTACTTGAAATTGGAAAAGAAAATTTGTGATTGTGATTGGCGCGTTCACACATATGAAACGGGCTGCAGTCAAATATGCCATGCATTAATAATGCCATCTTTTTATCAATAGTACATGACTCCCGGCCTGGATTGAGCTGATCCGTGCATATCCAAGACAATGAACCTATATGAGCATTAAAGTTGAATCAAATACTTGGAAAAGAGAAAGAACACCTGCTGAGGGAGAAAGAGACTGCATTTGAAGTGCCTGTGCTTCCTGTATCTCATTAAATGGATATAACCTCAGAAAAGATGAAGATAAACTTGCCTGCATCTCAGGAGCTGCTTTGAAATAACCCTTGTTTTTTCCGTAAGTGATGCAATCACTTAAAAGTTTACCTGCAATTGCTACAAAAGCATCCCCCGTCCAATCAGCACAATCCCAGACAGATTTCCTTCGTGTAATCCCATGCATCCGGCCTTTTCAGCAAGGAAACTCCTGCCGAGGTCCTTCAGCCTAATTAAACCCACATGTCAGGCCTCCATCAAAGGACTTGAGCGATTTGTGCAAATGAAACGCTATCATGGAAACAATCGCATACGGAGGACGAGTCTCCCAGCAGGAGCGAGGGCCGATTATATTATAGTGGGAGAGTGTTTCTCTTAGGAGTCACTTTCTAAACGCTCCCATTAATCCTCTTTCCGGAGTGTCTGAATGTCGTGACTCTGGAAAATCTGGCACTTGCTGAAGCTCAAAGAATGGAAACGGAGTAAAAAAGTCTCCCGATGTGGCCAGCTTTGTCTCTACTGGATTAATCTCTGGAGGTTAGAAGATAGAGCAGCTTATTTTAAGGGGATCAATGAAACTTAAAGAATGTCTAATGCCACTTTAGAGTCGAAGGCCTCGAGGTGCCGAATCCAGAGGGTTCAATGGAGACGGAGCGTCACAAGGACGCTGAGGGAGATAAAAACTTTAAAACTAGCTGCAACACACTCTGACGTAAACATCTGCTGACCAGTGAAAAATGACCACAAAATCAAAAGAAATAATTGTGGAATTACATTTTGCATAAAGAAAATGGGGGAAAGGTTATTTTAGTTAACCAAAACCAAACCCCTAAACAAAAAGGTAATTTGAAATTAAACATGTAACTAAAACAAATTTAAATGCAAAAAATAAATAAATAAATAAATAAATAAATAAATAAATAAATAAATAAATAATAATAATAATAATAATAAAAAACACTTTTAGCTGCCAAGGTTTCGCTTTTTCATTTAGTTTTACTTGATGAACTAAAATAACTAAAATTTAACTTCAATAAATATAAAATGAAACCTACACAGACATATTTAAAAAAAAAAAACTAATAAAAATGGCCAAACAAAATTACTAAACCTAAAATGAAACAGAAAATAAAAACAAAATATTAATAAAAAAAAAAATGCAACAGTATCTTAATGATACTACAATAACACTGCTTGGGGATCGTTCAGAGGTTTTACATTATTTCCATGAAACTTTTCCATATCTTCCTACAACAAAATCTACATATATTTGTATATTAACTTATGTTTTCTCAATCTTAAAAGGGATGCAATATTTTCACAATTCTATAATAGTTTTTTTTTTTTTTTTTATTTAAATATATTTTAAATAAATTGTATGAATACTGTTTTTTTTTTAAAGAAATTTATTTTTCTATTCAGCAAGGAAGCATTATATTGATCAAAAGTGACAGTAAAGACATTAATAATGTTACAAAAGATTTCCATTTCAAATAAATGCTGTTCTTTTGAACTTTCTATTCAAAGAATCCTGAAAAATAAAATATATCATGGTTTTCAACTTTTGCTTTTGTGAATAAGAATTAAAAACATTTTTATTGCAATAATGAGAATCACCACTAAAAATGCAAGTAATAATTAGAGTTAGAATAATGAGAATAAATGTGTGACTTTATCCTTACACAAAAACAAATATCAAAATGAGTTTAACACAGCTAAACTTTCTGTTCCTAAATCCTGAATAGCAGGCTGGGCCATATCCTAGTCGTTTATCACGAGACGCCCCTATAAGCATCTCTTTGACATGTAAGAGTAGATTCTCCATGCAGAATAAGGCCGTTATCACACTTGACAATGGAGAAGATGCAGGGTTTAGGATGGTCTGCCCAATCCCACCCAGCTATTAATACCAAAGAGAACAGCAGCATTGTAGTGTAAAAGAGTCCAGACTATCTCTGTGTATTCAGCCTGTTTCTCAGAGGCCGACAGGAAGAGAGCTTTCAGCACAGAAACAGAAAGTCTTTTTATACAGAAAAATTGGTATAGAAACAGTTTCGGCTCAGAAATTGCTAGTACATTTCTCTAAAAGTTACAAGTACTGTGAAATTTTGAAGTAGAAAGACTTGAAGTAGTATTTTCTTCTCTAATAATCTTTTATTATTTACAAAAAGCAAATACTGTGTACAATTGGGGTCTTTAGAAGGTTTACTAAAAATGAGCCGAATTAATATTAGAAAAATAAATGTTTTATACCAAAAATGTTACAAAATTGAAACTTTAAGCCATTTTTGCACCTAAAAGTCTCTCTCATGGTTATTCATAGCCTCGGTTTACTGGGATCCAATCTAATTTTCAGCACCCATGATAAATTGCTTAATTGAAGTCAGCAAACAGTCAGTCATCTCAGTTATTGATGTGAGTTTTAATAAGAGACCAATTCATTCGCTCAGTCATACAGTGTGTTACAGTACATCACCAGGCAACTCAAGAAGGTCAAGATAGTCACTGAGACTGATTGGCCAGATGGAAGATAAGAGAAAATAGCTGAAAGGTCAACAATCGTGGGCTATCTGAGCATTATCTGCCTCTCTCTCCACTGACGAGCACAGCAAACGAAGGTTTCGTGCCCACATGAGGACGAGAGAGTCTGAACGGCGAGAACTTGACTTTAAAAACAAGCGCGTTGTACAAGTGACATGTATATTTTAAAAGAAAAACAGATGCAGAATATAAAAAGCTTCACTTTTAGCCAGTGCATTCTCTTGTATAACAAATTCATACAGAGACCTAGAAACAGACAGAATTCATTTTCCTTCGGCTGCACACTGACACACACAATGTATTTTCAATATAAATCCTATGTACATGTTCCTTCACTAAACAGTTGCTTTTAACACAGCTAGTTACACTTCCACTGGAAGTAAAACATTTCAGTGCCACCAATAAATGCTCCCCTAAATGTCAAAGAAAATAAACATCTTGTTCGTAGTCTAATTTGTACAAAACCTACTTAAGAAAACTAACTCACAGTAGAAAGGGTAAAATAAAGGCAACAAACTTGACAACTGAAGACGACAACGTTCTGAGGGAGCTTGAACGGTACCACCGAACTTCCTGAGAGTCGTCTGAAAGAAAATAATAAAAAAAGATAAAATGCACACGAAAATGTACAGGAATGTTATTTGAAGAAACAGCTACTCAAACGAGAAACAGACGGCCTGAATAATCATCTGCCATCAGGTTGAATCAAGCGCTAGTCAGTGATTCACAGCCCTATTAGGGAAGCGTTGGAGGTGAGAACTTCTGTCTATTGTGGTTTATCTCCAGCTAAACCAGTTACAGGATATTAAAGAGCATGTCTGGCATCACTGTAATATAATGGAAATGGCCCCTGAAGCAGGCAAACAGGACTTTCTTACTCAGCATTTTTGTCGTTTTTCAGTCCAAATATCTAAACGTTCTTACATCGAAATGCATTTAATTGAGAAGCAACATAACTTGAGATATTAAGTCTTGTTTTCTGTATCAAAATTAAGCAAATTTATATTTAAAGCAAGAAAATCTGCCAAAGGGTTCAGAAAAATCAGGGTTCAGAAAACAAAAAAAAAAATTGATTTCCTTTTATTGCAAAAAATGATTTTCTTACTTAGTATTTTTGTCTTGTTTCTATTACAAGTATCTAAACATTCTTAAATCAAGATACATTTTCTTAAGAAGCAAAGTGACAAGATATTAAGTTCTGAAAAAAAAAAAAAAAAAATTAAGTTTAAAAGCAAGAAAAAAAAAAAATATGCCAATGGGGTCAGAAAAAAATACATTTCCTTTTCAATTAAGTTCATTTTTCTGACCCCACTGGCAGATATTTTCCTTGTTTTAAGCATAAACTTTGATCTTTTTATTTTTTAGAAACGTCATTTTGGTTTTCAAGTAAATGCATTTTGATTTAAGAACGTTTAGATATTTGGACTGGAAAACGACAAATACGGAGTAAGAATGGAATTTTGGCAGTTTTAGGGGCCATTTCAGTTTTATTAAAGTGAGGCAAGTTGATAACATGATGCCAGACACACTTAATATCCTTCAAGGTACTGTAACTGGTTTAGTTAGAGATTTAAAAAAAATAACTAAATAAATAAATAAAAAAAAATACACAACAGAAAGTAATTTTTGCAGTGTACAACAAACTATAAACTCACCACAGTCTTTGCTGAAAACATGTGGAAAGCAGTGCAGAAGTCCATATCCACATCTGCAGTACGAACATCCTTTCTGAACCCATTCTCCATGTGGAATCACACCACAATCCCTGTCAAAATAAAAACACAACCATTCACAAACTCTGTGCAATTATACTGGTGTCATACAGCTCAAAAGTCATGTCTTTACCTGAGGCGTTCGTCGTATTCGCAGCTCCGGCCGGTGAAGTGCTTCGGACAGGCGCAGAAGCTTCCCAAAATGCACGTTCCACCGTTCTTGCAGCAGGTACGGCTTTGTTTAGCAACTGAAATGAGAAACAGCAGAATAAAGATGTTAAATACAAGGATGCAAACGCAAAACAGCAGCCCCTTCCTACAAGATTTATGACGTGTAATCTAAACAGCTGCTACCAACATCTGTTTCCCAACACGACACGAACCATCCAAACACGGTGCAGGTCGTTACGCCTGACAACACTGGAATTCCCATTAATAAATGGATAAATCCACTCAACTCCAGCCTAAATGCTCAAAACGCACAGTGTTCTACTTCATGCACATTGTTTACTCTGGTTCATGTTTGTTAGTGCTGTGTGCAATTAAAGTGCAACAGATTATTCTAGAATTATGATGTTTTCCTCTGTATTTTTGACATTTTCCAGTGCAAATGTCCAAAGATTCTTAAATCAAGATACATTTACTTGAGAAGCAAAATGCCGTAAAAAAAAAAAAAAAAAAAAAAAAAAAAAAAAAAAAAAAAAAATTGTTTTATGAGATCAAAATGACTTTATGGTTAAAACAAGAACAAATATCTGACAGAGGGTTCGGAAAAATCAACTTAATTCAAAAAGAAAACAAGTTAAAATACACAAAAATGGACAGATTTGTTATTTTTTAAAACATTTAATTTTGTTCCATTTGCCATGTTTATATTTGGAAAAGAAAAAAATACAGAGGAAGATATTCATTTTTTACAGTTCATGCAATATGTAATGCCATGACTTTATTAATTTAAGACTTTCTGCTCCTTCGAAGGCCTTAATTTGTTAGATGCATTGGAAAAAATGGTGTAAAAATCAAATTACAAAAATAAGAAAAATCAAGTAAAACGTTAAATTATACGTGAAATCTTGACTGAAATAAAAACAAAAGTTTGTTGTTTTGTAAATAATATTAGTATTTGATATGGCAGTTAATTAAATGTACTCCAAATAAAATGGATTTACAAGTTTGTACAATCATTTTTTAACAGCGTGGTAATGATCTCACCTCCAGTCAGTCCTATGAACGGTAACACGGCCTCGGCGTTGCGGTGTTGACGTTGCGGCGTTTGCGTGTTCATTTCTTTGAACTTATTCAAGAATTCCGCGTGTTGTTTTGGCTTTCCAGAGACGCCAGCTTTACCACATTCTGCTCCTTCACATCCTGAGAGAAAAACGCGAATCCACGTTAGAAAGAAGCTATGAAAACCCAAACACATATAAACAACGTAAAATCCGACTTTTACCTGATTCAGACGAAACCGCCTGACAAACCACAACAGCAGAAAGCAAGAACCTGTAGGTAAGAAGAACAAATGTGAGGCCTGAGGAAAAGGACAACCGATTCGATTATTCCAAAACGAATCATGAATCATTTGCTCACCTGAACCATTGATTCATAATTCCGCTCGTTAACAAAACACCCGATCTGCTCAGCACTAGCATCAAAGCATCCCCAGTGTCACCATCACACACTAAATGACCAGAACACCCTCTATATGTCCCTCTCTGGGGCCTGTTATTTATCTGTAGGGCTTCAGACTCCCTCATGACGCGCCATTAACACCTGTAAACCCCTCCCACAGTCATACCACGCCCACTAATGCAAATGAGCGTCCATTCACAGGTGCATGTGGTTATAATTATTATTTTGCGTCCTCCATAGTATTTTAGGTTTCGTCTGGGACCGAGTACGTCTCTTTAGATATTCAATCGCATTAAGCCTGCCACTTAACATCATACTGAGCAAAACCCAACACATCGGTAGGTCTATAATATTAGTCTAATATCAGTTCACACACAGGTTTATCGCTGTGTTAGTTGTAGTGGGTGACAAGCTATTGTATTAAGCTTGGTAACTTTATAATCGCTCATAGAAAATACATCGGATATCATATATATATATATATATATATATATATATATATATTTTTTTTTTTTTTGTCATGACTAATTAATTAATGATCCAACATCATCTGTATTAAAGAGAAAGGATCATTTCACCCCATGTTTAAAGAGAATAAAATGGCCTTGACAGCCTAAGTTACTTACACATAACTACTGAGGAACTTTGCTGTCTCGCACCGGACTCGTTGCCAGCTGTCCTCTCCGGGATTTACGCCTATGTTAGTTCCGTCAGTTAAACCGGTTTGAAGCGAATCGATTCTCTTCGGTATCACAGAGAAGCGATTAGAGGCTCAATCTGCGCCAGATCGCCGTCAAAGCATTTTGATGCTCTATAATGCGGGATTGCACCAAGTATCTTTGTCTCTCAAGTGAAAAACATTTAGATTATAGACCTTAGGGTGTGACGGGACAGAAGTGCAGTGTAAATGGATTGTATTATTTAACGCCCATTGTTTAGCTCCCGAAATTTTATCCTTTAAAACTAATCTTTGATCATCAAAATGAAATATTTAAATGTTTTTTCTTGTGAAAATAATTTTCTCATGCCTTAAAACAGTTTGAATGTAACGCTACACTTATTTTTTACACTTATCTACACCAATTATAAAAATTCATATTACTGTAATTCATAACATTTTTTTCCACAATATTTTTTTTAAAATAAAGGGTTTCCCAAAAAGAGAATTCTTTTTATACATTTAAGATTTTACATTTATATGACATTTGTATAAACCTGTAACATTTCTTTGCAAAAACTTTTTAATTTAATTTGGCATACCATGTATAGGGTGACCACCTGGCAATAGATCTGTTGCGGGACAGTAGATGTGATAATGCGGGACACGTGTGAGACAGATACATTTACTACAGTTATGCTATGTAAATACTGATTTACATCTGTGGTCATATGTGCTAATTTATGTTTCTGAGCGTGCGAAAGCAAGAGAAAGATTTGTGATGATGTTGTGTCCTCAAAATGCCTTGAAGACTCAAATGCAGCCGAGCTTGTGATTCCAGTTCACGCGTGTGAAGAGCGGATATCGATGCGGGAGAGGTGCATCTGACTCCGGGCTACTTTCACACTGCTGCCACGGGTTATTATTCAAGTTAGCGGTTCTAAATACAAAAAATAAGTGGTAACAGCACGTTATCATGAAAATAGCAGTTAGCGAAACATCTACAGAAAAATATAACTGTTACCGGATGAACCTGGCTGCCTTCTCACTAGACCCTCTGCTTTGCAGCACAGTGAATGATATGCAAATGATAGGATCCCTTGACGTGATTGGTTATTGAAATTTGTGATGTAGCAAAAAAAGGGCTGTTTCAAACCGCGTTTCTGGGACTGCCATTGGGAAACTACAGTTTTAAGGAGAAAATACTCCGCAATGGTGTTGATTAATGGATTGCCACATGGTTTGTCTAAAAGCATATTAAAAACACCACAGACAAATAAACATAAAAAAACAACTTGATTTTCACCACAGGGGGAATTTAAAAACTATTTAAAATAGATAAAACTGGCAAAAATATTTGCTAAAATAAATGTAAATTTTATATTTTTTAAATTCTAAAAATATAAATACACGTATATTTAAAAAGCATTTAAAAGTACATTTTACTCTTCATATACTTAAAATACATTCACTACACCACTTTTGATGAAAAACTTTACAATGTAAAAAAAATACAAGTTTTTATATCTAATTATAAATCTAATTTTGATACAGGCTATTTCATTCACATTTAGCCTAAATGTAGGCTATACTGTAAGACTGTAAATTATATATGTATTATAAATTAAAATATTTTGGTATGTGATGGTTCAAAGTAAATATTTTCTATTTCAAAAGTAGATTTCATTGAGCTTCACTATTTGCAACATTTAGCAGATATTTAAAATATTTTGGGGAGGGGGTATTTGCAATATGGTTTATAATCGGTCACAAACTGAGCCCAGAAACAACAGGAAAGTGCAACAACAGGATGGTTTATTAACAGGTTGATGCAGAGTGGATCAAGAGGTGCAAAAGCAGGTGAAAATCAAAGACAATAGTGGATTCAAGGGTTCTTAGCTGAGTGCTGATGAATTGTCTCTTTTGCAGGATCATTGGAGATCGCTGACCAGGAGCGAAGTCGTTGGAAAATCGTCAGAGGATCGATAGGTAAGTCCATACAGGTAAGTAACGCACTGAGAGTCTGGATCAGTCCATGGAAGTGAACTGTAGACCAAACGATGAGTGACTGAGAGGAGTGTGCTCTTATAGTTGGCTTGATCAGATGGGTAATCAGAACTCAGGTGATTGGGATCTGGTGTGTGTCGGGGATGGTGACTGAGGTGGCTGTGACAGTGCTGAGTCTGTGACAATAACATTACTTAGTAATTTAAAATGAATCCGTGCAGGCTACTCATGATTTATTCTGACTATTTTCATTATTTATTCCGGCGTCTTGTTTTTGTCTCTGTTCACTCTGGACAATCAAAGTTTTTAAGCTTATGAGAAACATAAATTAAGTCAAACTTTTGCTAGTGCATATATTTTTCCCTTCACAGCTCTATTAACTCATATATTTATTTATTTTTTATTTATTCCTGAGTGCCTCTTTCATTGTGCAAATTTACATAATTTATTCATCATACTTGGACAATCCAGTGCACAACACTTATGCGGCTGCTTCTGCCTAAAGTGTACCTTTTTATTGCACATTTTTTATTTATATTGCATTTATTTGTGCGTTTATGTATTGTTTTTATTGTCTAGATGTAGTAAAGGGCATATCTTATCTCTTAATTTGAAAACCAGATATAAATATCAAATTATTGTTAAAGTAGTTTGGTGTTTGTTTTTGTCGAGGCACAGTCTGACCTGTGCTTCCAGAATAATTCTCAGTTGCTGTGGTTTCTTATTTGTTTATAACATTTATGCAGGAAAATCAAATATATTCTCTGGTGATTTTGTTCCCACATGCTGACATTTCTAAAGGAATGGCAGCAGGTATATATAACCGCCGAACACCTAAAGTAATTAGAGTAAGTTTTCTTTGAGGATTTTTTGGTATTTGATGTGGTTCGCTTCTTTAAAGAGGAGCGTAAAGCATAGCAGCCGCATCCCGCTCTATTTCTGTCCATATGCTTTGTTATTGGTTTCTAATTAGCAGATTCCTCTCGGAGCCCGAGAGGTGAAGAACTTTCAAACGTTTTAGTTTGTCGTTCTTTCGTTTCAACTGCACAACCAGAAACGTTGAAGACGCTTCAGAATATGTGCCCTGGTTTCTCTTTTCACAAACTCTCTCTTCCTAAACCTCAACTCCTTTTAAAGTCAAAAATTAATGTCTTTAAATGGAGCAAGCATAATATTGTCTAAATGCAAGCTTTAGTGATAGACCTGTCCTGTTTTATATTTCACATTTAATGTATGTCTGCCTTTTGCATAGTCAAAAAAAAAAAAAGTTAATTTAGTCTGGTGGGAAAAATCATCCTTTTTAAAAAGAAATTACATGCAAATTACATGGCTCAGGTTGATGCATTTTTCATTTCCAGGCACAATGCATCACCGCTGGGAGAGCTTTTCTTGTAGTGCCGTTAACGTTTTTTGACATTCATGCCAACATTTCTTCTTGTTGCTGGGAATTGTTTCTCAACAGAGCAGCCGCTCTGTCCATCTATAGAGGAATGATCTTTAATGCAGACGTCGACCAGTTGCTAAATAAAGTTGGTGGAGTGTGTGACGCAGGCCAAACCTGAAAGGCTAAAGGTCAGACCAAATGCTTTTCATGTTGTGCTTGACATTATAGATGCTGCTATATTGCATGACAGGCACCTTTGACCCATGACCTTTTTATGAAATCAGCATTAATGGAAAAGATTTGTGCATCACTATTAGTGTTGGTACTGTTAACTAGAACTAAAACTACTAAAAATCATTTTCAGTAATTGAAATAAAGTTTGAGTAAAATAAAATGCTTAAAAATTCTAAACGAAAATTAGAAATGTTGCCTTGGCAGTTAAAATAAACTGAAATATGTTTGAAAGTTGAAGTACTAAAACGACTAAAACCAAAACTGAAATAAAAAATAGGAATATTATTTAAAAAAAAAAAAAGAATAAAAATGTTAAAAGCTCATCACCATCAGTGTTGTTATTGTTAACTAAAATTAAAACTATTAAAAAGCATTTTCAATAATTGAAGTAGCTAGAATTAAAATAAAATATTGTCTTGGAAAATTACTGAAAGCAGTAAAAGTACTAAAATGACTAAAATTGAAATAAAATAAATAAAAGCTAAATATAAATATTTAAAACAAATGAAAAATGACAAAAGCACACCACTACACGATGCATAGAAGAACCTTTTTGTCTAAATGGTTCCATAAAGAACCTTTAACACCTAAAGAACCTTTCTGTTTCACCAAAGGTTCTTTGTGGCGAAAGAAGGTTCTTCAGATTATAAAAAGGTAAGAAAGAGGTGATTCTTTAAATAACTTTTGACTGAATGGTTCTTTATAGAACCAAAAATGATTCTTCTATGGCATCGTGTGAAGAACCTTTTTAAGCATCTTTATTTTTAAGAGAGTATCAGTGTTGTTAGTATTAACTAAAATTAAAACAATTGAACATTGTTTTCAGAAAATGAAACAAAGCTGGAAAAACATGAATATTAGATGAAAAACTTAACATTTAAAAACTTTAAAAAACTGAAATGCTGCCTCTGGAAATTACTAAAATATGTTTAAGCTGTATTAAAGTACTAAAATTACTAAAACTAAAATAAAAAAATAAATTAAAGCTAAATAGAAATATAAAAAAAGTAATAAAAATGACAAAAGCACATAACAAAATTGCTAAAACTTAACCTAAAATTAAATTGAAAACTAAAAATTTCAAAATAAAAGCGAATTCAAAATATGAATAAATATAGTATATAACTAATACTAAAATAACACTTATTATTGTTCATATTTAGGGTTAATGATCGAAAATACATAAACATACATACACAAATACATAAACACAACAAGTACATTATCACAGAAGATAAATTGAGAGTTAAACTGAATCCATATCAGAACACCCTAGCACCACAAAATCTAGTTTGTTTATTTCATATGCAATTTAATTTGGATTCCACTTACTTGATTTAATGCAGAGTTCATAAATGCATGAATTTTGTTTGCTAATGGGCTAATGGGGTTTAATTAGGTAATTCATTCACATAAAGAAGGATTAAATGGCGTGCACTAATGAGTGGCCGAGGTCACGAATCTCTGTGCTGCGCTGCTGTCTTGAGGTCGACTGTGGAGCTGCACTTTTGTTACAGACACAGGAGGAGTCAAAAGGTGATTTATTCTTTCTGCTCACAGGTGCATTTCTGTCTGGTACGGCTGACAGCCTGTCATGTTGCTGCCGGGAGAATGTGTGAGGTAATTAGAGCAGCATAGGTGGGCAGCGAGACGCCCATTTGAGGGGACAAATCCAGATTAAATGTGCCTGCTTGTACTGTTCACTCGTCTTTTAAATTAGATGACTATTCAAATGCAATTGCTAGGAAATAGTAAATGATGTTTGCCTGTGCACAACATGATGGTTCCTCTTTTAATATACGTTTGTGGGATTTTTTTTTTCTCTCTCCTGGTTTATGGTCCAGCAGGTGAAAATGATGAAGAAACAAAAACAAAAAAAAAAAACTTAGTATTACTACACTGAAATAATTTGAAGTAGAAATGGCAACCAGAACACCCTAGCAACAATCTAACCATCTAACCCTGCCCAGGACACTCTAGCAACTGCATAGAAACGCCCTTGCAACTGCATAGCAATGCCCTAGCAACCACCCAGAGTAGCCTAGCAACTGCATAGCAACACCCTAGCAGCCACTTAGCAACCACTCAGAACACTGTAGCAACTGCCCAGGACACAATTTTATAGCAATCCCCTAGCAACCACCCATAACACTCTAGCAACCACCCAGAATACTCTAGAAACTGCCCAGGACACAATTGTATAGCAATGCCCTTAGCAACCACCCATAAGACCCTAGCCTAGCAACCATCTAGCAACTGCCCAGGGCACCCTAGCAACTGCATAGCAACATCCTGGCAACCACCTAGCAACTCCCCAGAACATTCTAGCAACTGTTCAGGACACAATTGTATAGCAATGCCCTAGCGACCACCCATAGCACCCTAGTAACCATCCAGAGTAGTCTAGCATCCCCCTAGCAACCATCCAGGTCACCCTAGCAACCACCTAGAGTAGCCAAACAACTGCCCAGCAGCCACCCAGAATACTCTAGCAACTGCCCAAACTCCCCTGCCAAAGCATGTTCTATAAAAGCAGATCGCTGCGTGACGAGGAAATGAAACACCGGCGCTTTTATTCTGCTGCGGCTCTCAGGGTGAAGAGCGTGTAATAGAGCGATCTCGCTGACTCATATGAGCCCCCTGCTGGCTCATAATTAATTTGCATATCTTTGTGTTTCATTTCCAGAATTAACAAGCCTCTGGATAACGCCAGTGCAGGCCCATTAGGTGTTTCAGCATGTTTACAGGGAAGTTTTAATGACATCTGTGGAGGTAAGAAGTACAATTTAAAGCTGAATCAAATGTTTACTTGACTTGGGTTTATTCAATTTTAAATATGACTACATTGGCTGAATACTGGTTCCTATTTAATGCCTTCTGAACTGAAATAAACTTCCTGATTGTGCATTAAAAGAATAATATGGAAGCTTGTTTGCACTATGGCTTAAAAAATAAAAGGGTAATTGCAACTTTTTTTATTTCACTATTTGGACTTTTTCCCTCACAATTCTCAAATTATATATGAAATTCTGACTTTTTTTTCTTGCAATTCTGAGAAAAAAAGTCATTGTGACACAAACTCAGAATTGTGAGAGAAACTCAGAACTGCAAGATATAAACTCACAATTCTGAGAAAAAAAGTCAGGATTATGAGAAACTCAAAACTGAGAGAAAATAGTCAGAATTGCACGTTTATATCTTGCAATTGTGCCTTTTTCTCAGAATTTTGAGTTTATACAATATCTCACAATTGAGATATAACTGTCTCTCAATTGCAAGATATAAACTCAGAATCGCAAGATATGAACTCACAATTCTAAGAAAAAAAGTCAGAATTGTGAGATAAAAAGTCACAATCAG
>CM077267.1:2030000-2047500 GCA_039654775.1 Spinibarbus caldwelli
ATATATATATATATATATATATATATATATATATATGCTAAAAATGTATTTATGTATGCTAAAAATGTATTTATGTAAATAAATTTTCTACCAAACTATTTTGTGGCAATTTTTTATATTTTAAAAATATAAATATATATATTATGTAAGATTAATATAAGTTTGTAAAACTGGAAAATTGTATATTTTCTTTCCCCTGAAATACATTTTGGTATATGAAGGTTGAAACTAAATATATTTTTTATTTTAAAAATATATTTCATTGAGCTTCACTGTTTACAACATATATTTATCATATATTTAAAATACATTTTGGCCACATAAAATGTATTTTTGCTGTATGGGGTTTGTTGATAGTTAATGTAAATATTGTTGATGTAAATATTTTAAATAAATTCCATTCCATATAGTTTTGTAATATCTATGAATATGCTATTGCTGCGCTCATGCCATGTCAGAATTACTGTAATTATTAGTTTCTTGCTTGTAAAAAAAAAACTTTCTCTCACTCATAATTACAAGCTGCTCATTGATGCATTTTGAGCGTTGCCATAGAAAAGAATAAATTCTGAAGAAGACAAGAAGAGTTTTCTGAGTCATCTCATAACTACAGTAACTCTAATATTGCACAAATGCAGTTTGATCCCAACTGCCTCTATGCCTATTCCTTTTTGCACATAATAAGGCCATTCAGAACGATAATGAGCTTGTGGTCGCTTCAACTTTAATTGCCTTAATTTTGTAAATATTAATTTTAATAACAGCAGCCAATTTTAATTAATCTGTAAAACAAAAGCAAACTTAAACCACATTTCATAATTAACTATAAATCTTTTCATTTGTTGTCCGTAAACTTTTCATAGAATCAACCAGGATTGGCAGACACGCATGTCCTTCAAGATAAAAACCCCTAAAAGACTGGAGAGAAAAGCAAAGCTTCCTGAAGAATTGACTCTTGATGCACACAAGGCTAAAAAGACGCACCTTGGCATGCCTCAAGGTTTCCAGAGCAGTCGGATTCAGAGGCAGGTGGACTCGACGAAAACTACAAAAGCCAATAAACTGCCTCTGTTACGTCACCTCAATGAAAGCTGCCCAGGGTTGATGGTGTGGGCGAAGTCTTAGAAATTCTCGCAACCTTTGCCGCAACCTGAAGAAAGTCCCTTTGCATTCGATTGAGGGCAATCATGGAAGTTTCTCAATTTTCAGCCAAGCACTGATGGAAAACCTTGGTTTGATCTTGGGGTTGATTCCAACAATGATATGAGCTCCAATGACATGTTTCTATGGGAGAAACTCAGCAAAACTTTAGACTCCAAACACATTCAAAAAGACCTGGTCACTCCAGAATGGAATAAGTCTTGGATATTTAGTCAGAAAACAAAAGAGTGTCATGAAAACACAAATAAAAGTGATTGCAACAAATTTTACAATCAAAATGAGGAAATTGCATCAGACTGGAACGAGTCCTGGAAGTCAACGAAGGCGATGTTAAATCTGATTTAATTCAACCCACAGCTAATGAGAAAAAACAACCTGAATTATCATGGAGTAATTCCTGGATGCATTTTAAAAAGCAGCTTCATATGAAATCTGAAGCTACAAATAATTCAGGTTGGAGTGAATCTTGGAGGGCTGCGAAAACCATATCAGAAAAGGAGACGAAATCAATCCAATCTGAAGCAATGGTGCCTGAGGAGCTGCATCCCGACATCTGCAACGTGATAATGAATGTGTCTAGAGAGATGAAGCACACAACTCCATGGAGCACTCAGTTCGGTGGGAGGGATGCACAGCTGTCTGAATCGGAAAAATCATGGGCGACCATAAAAAATCTGACAGAGTATAAAGAAGAGATAAATAAAGAGGTGGAAGTGAAGGTTGAGACATTGAAACCAGACAAGCAACCAATTGAACGTGTGAAATTCAATGTACTTGCTTTGCCAAAAAGCCAGAAGCGGCAAGAGATGCTCAACTTCTCTGAGCAAATAAACTGAAAGGATTCTTGGAAGATGATGAAACACCAGCGTAGAGAAGAAAGAGCCTTGAGGAACCGGAGACGCCCACCTTTGCAATTCTCACAAACTCTCACCGGATGGGCCGATTCTTGGAGGTTCACCAACTTGGTTCTCAACCAAGACGGCAGTTTATGGCAGCAGGGTTGGTCTGCCAATACTCAACCCAGGCCTATTAGAAGAATGCAAGAAAATGAAGATATCCCGCATAATGGACCAGCGGGGGTTCGCACCTGGGCTGAGTCCTGGAGGTCTATGAAACAAGCGGCAGGTACATCAATTGAGCTGGTGCATCGACATACATATGCATAATCTGTGGTGGACTGGGAACAATCGTGGAAGTCATCAACTCATCTACGCCATCATGATAGACCCTCCATGACTCCATGGACAGATTCTTGGAGGTTCTCCACCTTGGAGGATCTCCAACCTGAACATACGTGGTTTGAGAAATCAATGGAAATCAAAGGCAGAAAGGACCTTTGCAGAGCATTGAATGCATTTAGCAGATCATTCGATTCTCAGACATTGAAAGAACAATATCCTGCGATGGAATGACTCATGAAGCGTTAAGAAGAGGTTTGATGGTCCTGGACTTGTGCATCTAATGAAAAACGAAGTGCTAGATTGGGATAATTCTTGGATGTTGACCAGCACAGAGTTTTATCAAAAACAAGGTTGAGTGTTATTTGAATTCTCACCTGACGTCTGATGTCAAGAGCCTCGCGATGCTCAAATCAGTCCATATCGTGAGCAGGTCAGAGTGGGGTCGATCGTGGAAGATGTCAAACCCAAAACCGCCAAAGAACATTGCGTTGTGGGTGGATGCAAAGCCAAAATCATTCAATGCACAAGACCTGATTCTTTGGTCCAAACACAAATGCATCTATTATTTACCTTCTGCTTCTCTCAAAGACTTGAAGCTGAAAATCTGGAGCGAGTCCTGGAGGTTCATGAAGATAGACCTTGACTCGAGGGATGGGAAGGATGAGGATGAATCTGTGGTAATGACAAAGACTGTAAAGATAAGAAAGCAGATGTACTCGGATATAGATCTGCAGAAACCACAAGTGAAGAGACGGAGCGATGCATGTAAAATGGCGAAGATGCAACCACGACAAAAGCATAATGTTGACTCCAAATCTGGCAACGCTAATGATGAAGAAATGTTTGCAGAATGGATGGAGTCTTGGAAATTCTCAAATAATTTAAAAACTCGTGAGCCTGCAAAGGTATCTCTGAGCAATTGGAAAAACTCTTGGAAGTTTCTCCTTGATCCGAATATAACCATGAATGGCCCAAAACCAAGCAAGAGTCGGTGAGGATTACAGACTTTGCAGGTCAGGCTTCAAGAGTATGTCTTTCATTTAAAATAAATGACAAGTGATGTTTTTAAAACTTCTGCAGATTCAACCCAGAATAAAGTTGCGTGTCTTGTGCAGACAATTACACTTCATCTTCATCTATTGTGTCCAAGTACAACAAACTATAACAACATATCATTATTTCTGATGCAGTCACACTGACAGCTGAGAACTGCGGCTCTAGTTTAACAGTTTCAAGGCACATCATTTATTCTTTTTCAAGTCATTGCACACAGAGTGCATGCGGTTCAGCACTTCCTAACAAAAACACAAATGCAATTGTTTAACTCTAGTACAAGTATATTAAATTGGACAGAGTAGAAGAGCAGTTCTGCTGTATGATTACATACTGCAACAATTAGAATTTCATTAATACAGCATGCAAATGACCATGCTTGTACGGCAAAAATACTGCATACTGTATACTTAGAAGTGTACTTTGAAGAAAAATATTAAATTTATATATAATATTATACATAAATAATATGTAATATTTAAAATATATACATTATTTTAAATAATAAATATTTGATATATATAATTTACATATATCCTTTAAAATATATAATTCAGTGATGATTTATATATTAAAATATAAAATACATAAGATTTTATATCTATATATTATATATTGTATTATATTATAATTATTATTATTAAAAAATCTACAAATATATACTTCAGTGCTGATTTTCTGATATATTTATCCAAGTTACTTCTCAGAATTTTAATATAAAATATTGTCATGCTTCTTTTTACTCGGAATGTTAATAGATCATAATAGATCAAGAATTAGTATAAATGGCAATGATTCTGGCTGTTAAATGTATTATTAACCCACATGTACGGTGGCCGAGAAGAGCAAAAGAAATCACAATTCTGAAAACAAAATAACAAATTACAAACATAAATGCAAATCTAAAAAACAAAATAACAATTTAGAAAACACAACAATTCCGAAAACATTATAAGTCAGAAAACACAACGACAAATCAGAAAACAAAATATGTCAGAAAACAAAATGACAAATCAGACAAACCGGATGAGGTAGGTATAGTTGAGAATAGATTACTCACCGCTGACTGGACGAGACATCTCTCAATCAAGGTACAGGAAGAACAGTAGATTAGTGGTAGAAAGTTCGGAGATGTTTAGTTCAGTATTGTATGAATTGCCCTTACTATGGAATAAAAAATATGCATGTACATTTACAACAATGTACTCTGTATTACTTTTAAATCAGAATACAAAAAAAACTAGTTAACGCTATAATGCGATGGTGTTTCTAATACAGCGTCTATGGGAGTGACAAAAATTTGACAGTTCTCTTCTGACTGCCGTTATCAGTATCTCTCTAATTTTTTTTTCTTCTTTTTATAAATCGTGAAAACACTATCGTGGGTTTTTCTTTTGCTATTTGAGCAAATGGGAATGCAAAAAAAACAAAACAAAAAAACAAAAAAAAAAAAAACAGGCAGAGGTGTGTTAAATTTAAGATTTTTTTTTTTTTTTTATGTGGGGTGGAGAGAATTTAAAGGGGAGACTAAAAATACAAAATATTAAGAGTTGAACAGTCTTTTTATTAGGAAAATTAAACAAATTGAGTTATATCCAACAGCATTAAGACGGTTCAAAAGTAGAAAACGGACTTATTGAAAATGCAAATATATTCTCTGCCATTAGGAGGTGCTTTTGGAACGGTTTCCCTCGCAACATCTGTACACAAAAGCTGCTCGGCTCTCATAAACACTACTTTATTAGGCAGTATTCAGGCATTATAATTTAGATGAGATGAAAATGACATTGAACGTTTGAGAAAAGCCCCCTTTTTGGTCCGCAGAGACCTATACTTGGATTTGTCATTGTGTTTTCTAACTTATTTTGTTTTCGGATTTGTCATTGTGTTTTCTGACTTATATTGTTTCCTGAATTTTTGTTGTGTTTTCTGAATTGTTATTTTGTTTTTTAGATTTGCATTTGCGTTTGTAATTTATTTTGTTTTCAGAATTGTGATTTGTTTTGCACTTCTCGGCCACCATACACATGCCCTCACAACTCCGGGTATCCCACACTGCCATCTACTGCCAGTGAAAATCATTACAAGCATCAGCCCTTACTAACAAGCATTTTGGCTACAGTTGGTTAATTTTGTAATTAAGCTGGACTTCTGAGCCCTAAATGACCCAGCTGATCATGTTGATTGAAATGGTCTTTACATCTTCTTTTTTTTTTTTTTTTTTTTTTCTTTTTTTTTTACTTTGCATCACATCTCCCTTAGATATCTGATTAGCTAATGGTGTGTTCTGGTATGTTTTTCCAGTTCAAACAACTAACAATAAACATGAAAAAGTCTAATATGCTTCATGGCAATTGCTTCAAAATAATAATTACTATACTGATTTTACATGATATATCAACCCATTACTGGTTGACAAACTTAAGTATATCATTTTGCTTTCTTTATCCCAAATGGGTATTTTATAGATTTATACCAGAATATGAAGCTATGTCTGACAGACACAGATCATCTTTCAAGAGTGCAGCACAAATATGGATATTGTCATTAAGTAATGAGCAGAAGTTGTTTCACTGGCTATTGTTTACACTGTGCAAATTAAACTACTAAATAATGTGCTGACAGCTCAAGCAAAACTGGCTCACTTCGGTTCACCATCTGTCACAAACGTCCCATCTCTGCCCTTTCAGAAACACTCATTTAAAATCTCTCCTCTGAATGTGCTTCTCTAAACGACGGCCAGAATCCAAGGTGCTTTGTGCAGATTTTATTCAGCGTGTTGCATGCTGTTCCATTTTGTAGTTAAAACTAAAATTAAACGCGTAAAATTAAAGGTCAAACCTTAATATGACCCACCCTGCCATACTGCAATTTCTTTTTTGAAGGCCAATTATAGCCTAATGTCTGTTCTTTTGAAAGTCATGAATCAGGACATGCAGTTAAAACCATAAAAGTAGTAATTAGACAAAATTGCCACCCAGAGTTATTTTAGTAGTATTTCCATTTTATGGTATTTATTTGCTTTTTATTTTTCTATGTTCAGTTTTCATTTTAATTTACTGTTTATTTATTTTTATGTAATATTAGCAACAGGCTATTAATACAATCTATTAATTACAATTTATAGATCTATACTGTCTATCATACTATCTATCTATCTATCTATCTAGCCCTCCTCCATCCATCCATCCATCCATTCATCCATCCTTTCAAACTTTAAAACTACTTCAAACTTCCAGGCTAGTTTTTCATAGAATGTTTATATTTTATTTCACTTCAGCTTCATTTCAATTATTGGAAAAATTTGTAATCACTTGTACACTTGTATTTGTGGCTGTATTTATCAGTACAAGCATCATTCAGTTTGTGCATTGTTTTTATTGGCTGAAGATCACATATACTGTGACAGTCCTCGCTCTCTAGGACAGAAATAAAGCGAAAACGCCACCAGATACATATTTACAGGCGACCCTGTGTGTTTGCCAGTGGCTCACTATATTTTCAAGCACGTATTTGCCTGGCATGGTTGCGGTTGTTATGTTAGGAGCAGGACTGTGTACCCCACACACATCGCTCCAGAGGCCTTCTGGAAACGTTGCAGTAAAATTAATGAGCGGAGGGCCTGACACCAAATTATGGAGGGTGGGTAGTGTGGATGTCTCAGGCGCCGCACAGACACTTAATTTTCCTGCAAAGAGACATGCCTTCAGCGCAGAGTCCTCTCTCTTTCTCTCCACCACACACGCAGAAACAAACACAATATATCATCAAACCGCTTCCACTTCAGCAGCATCTCTGCACTCGTCCCATAGGGGCGTTTAAGCAGGTAATGTAGAGGAGTGGTATTGTTATCCAGTTCACTTCTGAAGCCAACTGATTTTCAGATCGTTTGCAACTCGCCTTCTGAGCTGTTCACACAGAAAAGAGCGAATATCTAAACTTTCACATCACAATGACATAGACTGTGGTTAAATGACGAGGGGCTAGTTGGCACACTTTATTCTAGTAATGTTTCTCACATTTACTCACAAACCTTAACTGGAAAAAAACATTTAAACTAATTGCATAACAAAAAAAAATTTAACTTTTATTGTAAAAAATATTGTCACAATCAAAATATGCCATTAAACGGCCAATTAGAGTCTTTAAGTAAAAAAAAATTTAAATACAAAAATGTATTTATGGCAAACCTAAAAGTAACATTTAAAATGGTCTTAATAAAGATGATAATTTAATTAATTGTAACTATTTTTACAAACAAAAAATATTTTCAGTAATCATTTTAATTTTAGTTAGTTTGTTTATTTATTTATTTATTTATTCATTTTATATTATATTAGCAACAAAGGCTACATTCTTGGTAAATTCAAAGTAACAAGATTTATAATATTCTTAATAGCAACAACAATTCAATGAATTGTATACAATTCATTGAACAGTTGCAATTAAGTACAATTATTGTATATAAGTTAACAACAATATTTTTACAATAATATTTAAACAAAATAATAGATAAATAAAAAAATAAAATAAAATAAAATAATTAAATACAATCTTTCAATTTGATAAAAATTATAATATTTTAATTTTCGGTTTTAGTAATAATTTAATTAATTGTAACAATATTATTTTACAAACAAAATAAAATTTGATAAAAATTACCATTTCAATTTGCTAGGTAATAAAAAAAAAATTTATATTTTAGTGTGTTTTAGTAATTTAGTTGTGGGTGTGTTTCTGATGAGTCCCCCCTCTTCTATATTCGAAAAAGAACACATAATGAAATATATTAAAAAGCATTCATACGAGACAAATGATAAGCAGTGAGATTTTTCAGTATTTGCAGTACTGTCACGGGTCTCAAGAGAAAAAAGAAATCCTCAAAAACATCATAATACCCCAATATGCAGCTCCACAATCCTTTATTTATCTCTGAGGAATAGAGTTGAAGTCTAATCCTAGAAGAGATTTAACATAATACGCCTTTTAAAGCTCCAGCAGGTGTGTTTGTTAAAGCTAAAGCTTCTGAGCACCAATCATTTTTACTCATTTTCATAATGAATAAAGTCTCTTCTGCTCACCAAGCCTGCATTTATTTGATCCAAAGTACAGCAAAAACAGTCAAATTTGAAATATTTTTACTATTTAAAATAACTGTTTTATATTTTAATATATTTTAAAATGTAATTTATTCCTGTGATCAACATTTGGATCAGCATTTATCTGAAATAATAAGCTTTTATAATATTATACACTACACCATTCAAACGCTTGGCGTCAGTATAATATTTCTAATTACAGAAATTAATACTTTTATTTAGCAAGGATGCTTTAAATTGATCAAAAGTGATGATAAAGACATTATAATGTTACAAAAGTTTTCTATTTCAGATAAATGCTGTTCTTCTGAACTTTCTATTCATCAAAGAAACCTGAAAAAAATTCTACTCCGCTGTTTTCAAAATAATAATAATACATGTTTTCTGAGCAGCAAATCAGAATATAGAATGATTTCTGAAGGATCATGTGACTGGAGTAATGATGCTAAAAATTCAGCTTTGAAATCACAGGAATAAATTACATTTTAAAATATTCAAATAGAAAACAGTTATTTTAAATAGTAAAAATATTTTAAAAATTTACAGTTATTGCTGTACTTTGGTTCAAATAAATGCAGGCTTGGTGAGCAGAAGAAACTTCTTTAAAAAAAAAAAAACATCAAAAATCTTAGAGTTTAAAAACTTTTGACTGGTAGTGTAATGAATTTTTGATTTATTTGCTTATTAATTACTAACATGATAGTTTTCCTTAATGTTTTTAAATTAGTTTTTATTTTTATATTGAATTTTTATATTTTATTTTAGATCATTTTGTTGTGCGTTTTTGTTATTTTTTAATTCATTTTTAAATGTTTTTATTGATTTTAATTTCAGTTTTAGTTATTTTTAACTAAATGAAAATGAGAAATGTTACATTTTTTTCCTATTTTATTTTATTCCAGTTAACATTTATCTCAAAATGATTTTATTTTTTTTTTATTATTCTTTTTTTTATTTTTTTTTTACGGTTTTAGATTTGTTAACGATAATAACCCCAGGCCAAACAATCATCTCTAGTTCTTCTATCAGGTTTCACAGCAGGTTCTCATCAAGCTGGTCTTGCTCTGTTTTCATGCTAGCAGGTTCCTGCGCCGGGTGTACAGGAGCATCGGTAATGATGCAGCCACATTTGAGCCGCTTGTCTCCAGCGTACAAGACCTGTCGACCCCCAACCCAGATATATAGCCATTTCTGAGACCCCCCCTCACTGATGGTGGAACCCAAGCTGTATTCGGCAGCCAATTTGGGCTGGTTACTGTCAGCACTGAAGGTGTCCCACGGTTCTTGAACAGAAGCAGCAGTGATATATAGTGGGCTGAGGCCGCTCACATCCATCAACTCTCCTCTCGCTGCCGATTCGCAAAATTATCCTTCACTTTATCCTTCAGCACAAAATTTCATGCTACTCACTGTCTTCACCCAAACTTTGTCATCATTAGACCACTTAATGCACCTATAACTTATAATGACTTAATCTGTACGTTATTAATTTCAGCAGTGCCATATGCTTCACAATGCTAATGCGCTTCTACCCAAGATTTTCATAATATAAACTGCAGAATTAGTGTTTTCTGCAGCTGATGGGTACTTGAAGGGGTTTCGAGGGGTTTCAGGAAAGCAAACTGTGAAGCGGGAAATTTTGTACTGAGCGATCACTGTTTGTTCACCTGCAAGAAAATATGAGAATCAACTGCTACATGACAACAAATGGCATCTTACATAATGAAATTCATTTCTCATTAAATCATTATTGTTTTAGCGTTTTTACATTTATTTTCTGGAAAAGATAAACTCAGACTGATGTAGTTTACAAATGTGAAGAAGCTGAACATTTATTGACTTAAGAAACATCTTATATGCAGTGTTGGGGAAAGTTACTTTTAAAAGTAATGCATTACAATATTGCGTTACTCTATAAAAAAGTAACTAATTGCGTTACTTTTTATGGAAAGTAATGCATTACATTACTTTTGCGTTACTTTTTGTCACCTGGGGTGGGCTTGCTTATTTATTTTTAATAACAGAAAACCTAGAAGTTCTATTTTTGTCGACTGTAAAGGCCCTTTCACACCAAGAGTTAAATGAATAATCTTCAGGCTGAAGAAAATGCCTCTGCACTTACTCCCAATTTCTCTCAACACCGGGACAGCAAAGGTGTTCGTGAATAAAGAGGAAAACTTGCGTTACTTATTTCAAAAAGTAACTCAGATATTTTCTTGTTAATTTAAAAGTAATGCGTTACTTTACTAGTTACTTGAAAAAAAGGAATCTGATTACATAACTCAATTTACTTGTAACGCCTTACCCCCAACACTGCTTATATGTGATGGACAGTCTAAGCAGCCAATGAGGAATGAGGGTTGTCACGCACTGACCAATCAGGCTCGAGTACAGCAAACGTCAGTATAACGTGCTCTCATTAGTATCAAAGTCCTTTTAAGGCTATAAGGGTATTCTATAGTCTTTGTTAGTATTCAAACGCCGGATTATCTACTCGCCCAAATGGCCGTTTGTCATCTTAAAAATATCGCCCATCCAAACTAGGAAATGTCAGGTAAATATGTTTATCATAAGCACCAAGGTTTTCCATTTCTTTTTAAGGTGTCTCTCCAGTCATCCGAGAGACTTCTTGATGTGTATGTTTGTAGGGAGACCCTGTGTTGAACTCACTCAGACCGCATGAAACTAATGGTTGTTGGAATTGCGTCCTTGAATGTGTGAATTGGGGTGAAACTGTCGGGGTAAAAATGGCTTTGTAAGTAGCTGACAAACGATCCAGGAAAGGTTATGTGTGAATTCATAACAAGCGGAAAGCCCGCGCGATTGCAGGTCACGTGACCGCACTTCGGCCGACTGTAGTTTGGAAAAATAATTTACAGTCATATTTTAGGTGTGTTATCGTTGGCTATTATTATTTGTATATTTGTTCGGAATCCTTCATGCATTTCATTTACAATATTTATAGTTGTCATTGTAATGATGAATGGTTTTTATATTGTACTGACAGCCGGGTGTCATTAAATTGTTGACGCATGCGCATGCTACAGTCACTAAACTACTGTTTGAAACTTTTATAAAACCCAGATTGGCTTCCAGACTGGATTTTGTGCTTGTCTTATCATATGCCATGTGAGGAAAAACTAGTCTGATCACTTAGCAAAGTAACAGCATACCTTTCCTTAATAAGACACATGATTTGATGAATCATTCAAACATTTCAAGATGAGTTGCATGCTGAAGTTGCCTTAGGAAGCACCAGAGTTATATCTGGGAAATCATTTAGATCACAGTTGAAGCAAGAAATCTCAAAAACAACTTGCCTGAGGTTATACATGTTTTTGCGTATCCAGACCAGTAGACCAAGTCATTAATGCTTCATAAAAAATACAGAATCGCAGCAAAGAAATGTTGTACTACTCCTAACTGCATGGTAGGACTTCTTAAATGATTTCTCAGGAGGAGGTTGTAGTCTTAAAGCCCTATTCGGACGGCAATTGTTTCTCATATGGACGTCTGTGAAAATAAATTTACATATCACCTCAGTGATAAAAATCATGGATTTGGATGGCGATTTTTTTTTTCACAGAGGAGCAGGGTTGCCAGGTTTTCACAGCAAAACCCGCCCAATTGCTACTCAAAGGGCGGGGGGGGGGGGTTCCAGGTAAAAATCGCGTTCCGGTGGGGTAAACACGTTTTTTGGCTGGGTTTCCCAGTCGCATTCCAGGGGCTAAATATCACGTTATTGTGTAGCTTCAACCCGCGGAAAGAGCGTTAAAGTAGCGCAATTCCGCGGACTTGGCAACACTGCAGAGGAGAGAGTTCTGTGATCCTACAAACCCGGGAACGCACTGCTCACGTGGCCAGTCACATGATTGTCTGATGTAAATAAAATAAATTATCTTCTCTATTTATTATAAATTTTATATACAAATTTTATTATTGTGTAAAATGTATTTAAAAATACTTTGGAATAATACATTTTACATAAATTTTATAATATGTTATCATATTTATTATTTGTTTAGTTAAATCTCCTGTTTAAAAATAGGAAAATAGATGCGCTATAGTTGTATATAAATATATGCGATATAGGCTAGTTATGTATATATCTGTTTATAATACACATTTTAAAATTGTATTGCATACCTGCTGCTGCCATAATAAAGACCCATTTCGAATGTTTACGTGCTTTCCTTCTCTTTCTGCTCCGTCGCTGTGGTGGAGCAGACATGAAGTATTGTTCTTTTAAATACTTTCCAGCATTTCAGAAATAAATATGTATGCAAATTACACCGAAGTACAACAGTTACCTTATGGTCATCGGGAGTGCTCAAAAAGGGTTTAAATACTGAATTTTGAACCAATTTCTTCTTGTAAACTCAGAGAAGTGGATTCGGATGGCAATTAAATTACCACAGGACCTTGTTGTTTGTCAAAAAAAAAATTTTACGGGGGTGATGAGAGAAAAACACCGACATCCTGGATTTGGACGGCAATTAAATAATGGACTACCCTCGTAATTGTTGAAAATCAATCATCAACCATGAGAAACAATTACCATCCGAATAGGGCTTTAGACAGTTTTGAATTCACATAGGGCTGTGCAATTAATCACATGCGATTATCATGCGCATCTCGTCAGTAAAGCCGGTTCCATGATTAGTAGTAAATCGCCATTACCTGCTTTCAGATAGAGCAGCATTAACTACACAGAGCTGTAGTTCACGGACAAGCTAGACAATATCGCGTTCAATATCGAATGAACGCGATATTGCCTAGCTTGTCCGTGAACTACGGCTCTTTGGGTTAAATGCCACTCCATCTGAAAGCAGGTGATGGCGATTTACTACTAATCACGGAACCGGCTTTACATTATAAGAGGGACTCGTTTACTGAGCAGTAATGACCACAGATCTGATGTCTGACGGTCCTGTGAAAAGGAGCCCGAAAAGCCCTTGATTCAGATCTGAGAGTATCAGAAGAGAACAAGTCTTGTAGGATGTGAGAAACATCAAAACGTACATTCAGTCTTATGTTTCTGATTTATCTTCTCTGAAGCGTTGCCTCCTGGTTTTCTCTAGTAAAACTTCTCTGATGGATTTACATAAAGTTCCCTTTTATACTCAAAAATAGATTTTCGTACTGTATGTATGGAAAGGATCGGCTTGGGTTAAGGTTGTTTATTGCACATTCAGCAGCCCAAAAGTAGCCTACTTGAGCATCTATGATGCACTTAAAACCTGAATGCCACTGCATTAGATGGAAAAAATGCCATTTATAGGCCTATATGTACAGGTGCATCTCAATAAATTAGAATGTCGTGGAAAAGTTCATTTATTTCAGTAATTCAACTCAAATTGTGAAACTCGTGTATTAAATAAATTCAATGCACACATACTGAAGTAGTTTAAGTCTTTGGTTCTTTTAATTGTGATGATTTTGGCTCACATTTAACAAAAACCCACCAATTCACTATCTCAACAAATTAGAATACTTCATAAGACCAATAAAAAAAACATTTTTTAGTGAATTGTTGGCCTTCTGGAAAGTATGTTCATTTACTGTATATGTATTCAATACTTGGTAGGAGCTCTTTTTGCTTTAATTACTGCCTCAATTCGGCGTGGCATGGAGGTGATCAGTTTGTGGCACTGCTGAGGTGGTATGGAAGCCCAGGTTTCTTTGACAGTGGCCTTCAGCTCATCTTCATTTTTTGGTCTCTTGTTTCTCATTTTCCTCTTGACAATACCCCATAGATTCTCTGTGGGTTTCAGGTCTGGTGAGTTTGCTGGCCAGTCAAGCACACCAACACCATGGTCATTTGGTGCTTTTGGCAGTGTGGGCAGGTGCCAAATCCTGCTGGAAAATGAAATCAGCGTCTTTAAAAAGCTGGTCAGCAGAAGGAAGCATGAAGTGCTCCAAAATTTCTTGGTAAACGGGTGCAATGACTTTGGTTTTCAAAAAACACAATGGACCAACACCAGCAGATGACATTGCACCCCAAATCATCACAGACTGTGGAAACTTAACACTGGACTTCAAGCAACTTGGGCTATGAGCTTCTCCACCCTTCCTCCAGACTCTAGGACCTTGGTTTCCAAATGAAATACAAAACTTGCTCTCATCTGAAAAGAGGACTTTGGACCACTGGGCAACAGTCCAGTTCTTCTTCTCCTTAGCCCAGGTAAGACGCCTCTGACGTTGTCTGTGGTTCAGGAGTGGCTTAACAAGAGGAATACGACAACTGTAGCCAAATTCCTTGACACGTCTGTGTGTGGTGGCTCTTGATGGCTTGACCCCAGCCTCAGTCCATTCCTTGTGAAGTTCACCCAAATTCTTGAATCAATTTTGCTTGACAATCCTCATAAGGCTGCGGTTCTCTCGGTTGGTTGTGCATCTTTTTCTTCCACACTTTTTCCTTCCACTCAACTTTCTGTTAACATGCTTGGATACAGCACTCTGTGAACAGCCAGCTTCTTTGGCAATGAATGTTTGTGGCTTACCCTCCTTGTGAAGGGTGTCAATGATTGTCTTCTGGACAACTGTCAGATCAGCAGTCTTCCCCATGATTGTGTAGCCTAGTGAACCAAACTGAGAGACCATTTTGAAGGCTCAGGAAACCTTTGCAGGTGTTTTGAGTTGATTAGCTGATTGGCATGTCACCATATTCTAATTTGTTGAGATAGTGAATTGGTGGGTTTTTGTTAAATGTGAGCCAAAATCATCACAATTAAAAGAACCAAAGACTTAAACTACTTCAGTCTGTGTGCACTGAATTTATTTAATACACGAGTTTCACAATTTGAGTTGAATTACTGAAATAAATGAACTTTTCCACGCCATTCTAATTTATTGAGATGCACCTGTATATATGAAGTTCTGCACAAAGTCCCTGCAGCATTTGAGTGCACTTCTTTTTTTGATATTTCGTTATGTAATGAAATGCATGCTTTAAGTTTAGCACAAGTGTCTAAATACTTTTTGCAACCAGTGTCTATGTTCAGACTGTTTAAGTGTATGTCTGTTTATTTCCCGAGGAGCAAAATGTCTTATTGCTGTAGCAAAACCTGACAAGGCAATATGAGAAAAAAAATCCTTCTGCTTTTTTGGGCTTAGAGAAAGTGGCGTGCTCTCTTTTGTATTTGTTTCATATTCACCTATGAGAAAGATTGAATTTGCAAAACCCAGTTATTAAAAACCAGCAAAGGAAATGCAATATGACTTTTTATTTTGCTTTGTTCATTTTCAATTATTCAAAAAACCCAGCAACTCATTACCTACTACCTGACAAAGAGAAAATAGATTTATAGTGTTCATTTGGAATCACGTATCCTCACTTCCTTTTGCACAAAAATAGTTTTTTTTTTTTTTTTTCAATGCATATTCTTCCTTTATTATTCAGCTTCATTTGAGAGCGTATAAACAGAATGCATCTGAAATGCATGCATTCTTTGTCATCGCATGAAATGCATGACTAAGTGAAATTCTTAGGTTAAGTACATTTAAAAGAGCGGAAAAGTGGGCCAACAGAGAGAGATAAATCATCAAATATGCAGGGCTGCTGTCACTCGCCATTTTCCCGTCACTGTTTCAATAATGCACTTCAGATTACAGCAGCTCTTTTCCAGAGATGCCACATTTGGTTTTCAAATGCACCATGGGAAATGCTGCAGAGGGCGTTCGTAAGACTGCTGACGATAGCATGAAGGAAACTTCACTATTGGTTTGATATTAAAGAATAAAAAGTGAGCTGTGTGGGGAAGATCTTTCATTTAAGTAACCTATTCCTGTTTCTCCATTGTGTAACCATTTGTCATTATTTGGATCTGGACTTCCCGGCTTAGAAATGCCATTAGGTCAAATGTATAGCTATAATTCCTTTATTGATTTTTAACTAATATGTTTTGAGTTTTTCTTCTCTATTACAGTGATGGATGGTTTCAGTTTGTGGGTCATATATTGTTAAAGGAATAGTTCACCCAAAAAGGAAAATTTGCAAAATGTTTACTCACCTTCAGGCCATCCAAGATGTAGATGTATTAGTAATTTAGTATTCCATCACTTGCTTACCAATGGATCCTCTGCGGTGAATGGGTGCTGTCAAAATGAGAGTCCAAACAGCTGATAAAAACATCACAATAATCCACAAGTAATCCTCTCCACTCCAGTCCATCAGTTAACATCTGGAGAAGCCAAAAGCTGTGCTTTTGTAAGAAACAAATCCGTCAATAATATGTTTTTAACTTCAAACCATTGCTTCTGGCTAAAGTATGAGTCCATAATAACACTTACTGCAGTGATAAAGTCGTCTTATGTGAATCAGGAGAGAAATATGCACAGATCAAGCACCGTTCTAAACAAATATGTGGGTGGATTTTTATGTGAGAGGACAAATTATGAGAGGTCTTTTTCATTGGAAGTATGGAATATTGACTCATATTTTAGCTGGAAGCAATGGTTTAAAGTTAAAAAAAAAAAACGTCTGATGGAATTGTTTCTTAGAAACATGCTTCTTTTCATTTCACAAGACATTAATTGACGGACTGGCGTGGTGTGGATTACTTGTGGATTATTGTGGTGTTTTTTTATCGGATGTTTGGAAACTGGGACAGAACAGTGTTTTAGCATTGAAAAAAATTGCACTCTTCAGTTTTATGAGTTTTTACATTTACCCAAGGCAGTAAGCATGCAGAAAAACTGTCCTCGGGGCTTTTCTCCATAAGGCAACCCTTAAAAGTAGCACAGAGGTCTTTAGTCTGAATGCATAATTCAGTTTTCACACTGCAAACTGTGCTGCCATTAAAAACCTGGAGTCGCCCACAACATTGCCCTCCAGTGGACGCCCCATGAGAAATCATGTTTAAACGAGTGTGTGGAGTGTTTCATGTTTTGTTCATTGGACCTTTAAATGAGTTACATGACTTTACTTTCCAGATAAATAACTGTTATGCGTGCACTCGTGCTAAATCTAAAGTTTGAAGCAGGCATTAGGATTTAATAGAAAAT